>JANDJT010000102.1:33009100-33035911 GCA_024331685.1 Stegophilus panzeri | reverse complement strand
AGGATCACCATGGGATCATCATAGGATCACCAAAGGATCACCATAGGATCACCATGGGATCACCATGGGATCACCATACGATCACCATAGGATCACCAAAGGATCACCATAGGATCATCATAGGATCCCATAAAGCCCAGAGCTAGTTACAGCCATGTTGTTAATGACAGTTTAGCACTGTTAGTAATGATCCAGTTAATGATAGATGGAGATCTTGGAAAATGTTGAAAAACCTCGAGGAGTGCATGGGTTTACTTTGTGTACAAGATCTACTTCTCAGTCTGTAAATCACCCTCACATTGTGTCTTCTGATAGGGTCAAAGCTGAACTGTAGATCTCGCCCACCAAGGAAATGCCATCCTGTTCAATCCAGGAGTAACTTGTTTAATTAACTCGTTTTGTTCCAGTTTTGTACTTCTTTTTAAAAAAAAAAAAAAGAAAGAAAAAAAAAAAGTAAATGATGTTCTGTACACATATGACCTGTTAGAAAGCACTATAGTGCGTTTGTGCACCAGAGGGCAGTAGCGTTTCAGTATGTGCAGTGTGTGTGGTAATTCAATAGAAAGAATCCAGCTTCGGCTAAGGTGTTCTGGATCGAATAACCGAAACGCATAAAACAAGTCCACATAGCTCATTTAAAATAAATGGGAAAATACATAATCATTTTTGGGAAATTAAGGCACTCGAGCAGTTTGGTCTTCATGCGCTTCTTGCATAAATACACCAAAAAAAAAAAAATAATAATAATACAAGAAGAAACTGAACTTATGCATGAGTTAGTGTTTGGACATTAGGTTACTAGCAAACCTGTAACATCATTTTATTCCTCTATCTTGTCTGTTGCTTCCAGTTTGGCCTCTGTCTTCCCAATATCTCTATGTTTTAAACCATTCGCCAATAATAAAAGGGCAAAATTGATTCAAATTATTCATTCATCCATCTCCAGAGCAGATGGGACCAGTGTCAACCTTTCTTATCTGCGAGAGAGAAAACAATCCCTTTATTTCATAAACACTCATGTGTGCACTCCGACTGCACACACACACACACACATAGAAATGGAGTGCGTCCATGTTTCCTCACATTTCTCGTGTGTATGTGTGTGTGTTGTGTGTGTTGTCTGTCTGCTGTCTGGCTCCTGTGTAAATTTCTTCCTATAGTTCCTACAGTCTCAGACCACTGAAATAGTGTGAATGTGTGTAAATAGGGACACTTGGCTGGTCATTTATTATTTTTTTAAAGAAAGAAAGAAAGAAAGAAAGAAAGAAAAGTGCCAAAGGGTTTCTGAGGTTAAGGGTAAATTGAGGTGTAACGTAGTAAATACTACATATACGTGTACACGCTAGTGAAATAATGGCCTTGTGGTCATGTGACATATTTGTGTAGAGAGTAACAGAAGTGTGCAGTTAATCATTTGAACATGTGGGGCGTCGCTGGACGTCTGAACATCAGAGCTGCAATAACAATATAAAAAATGCATGTTTATTATATGAAACAGCCAGACTCTCACTCACCATTTATATAAAAAATATAACATTTTATTTCGAACTACAAACAAGTTGAAAACATGTAACTTTTTGGTCACACTTCTCAATAAAATTAATACAAGAACTGTAACAAGAACAGTCACGTCAGCGAGGGGGCGGGGAGAGGGGTTAGAGGGTAGGAGGGGGAAGCTATCATTACACACATAGTGAAGCAAGACAAATAACAATGACAACGGTTTTAAATTTAAATTAACTTAACCTGTACAAAAAAGTATGTACATTATTTACAGCATTCAAAAAATATTTTTCAAAAAGGAATGAAGCTGCAAATCGTCCAGTCATTTTCTTTCTTTTTTTTTTTTTTCTTTTGACAAAATACCAACTCTCTTTGAGTCAGTTAGTCGAAGTTTGACACTCAGTGCTGCAGGAACCACCTTCTGCTGGTCTTAACATTTCAACAACAACAAAAAACCTAGAGCTCTGTTAGCTACAAACAAGGGCACATTCAATCTCTCTCTCTCTATCTCTCTCTATCTCTCTCTCTCACTTGGGTGAGGCGTTCTAGCTTCTGTTCTGAGGTTAAAGTCTGCTGCCGTCCTCACCTCTCACCGCTCTTTGGATCCGCCCACCACAATTTGGGGGAGGGGATTACCATAATCAGGCTAATCAGCAACACGTCGTGTTGCCGAATTTATAGTGCAGTAATGTTTCGTCGTTTTCTTACGACGGTTGTGTTGTTTTTATCCATTCCCTCCCACTTTGAGGCCACACAGCCCCTAACATCCATCAAGACACATTGGATATGATAATACAGATACACGACAGAAATAGACGCACACAAAAACAACAAGAAGAAAACAAAACTAAGACGTAAGACGGGTACGGTTCTGTGAAACGAGATGGATATCTGGTTCAAGTGGACGGAATTGTCTTCGAACAGCTCGCACTGTTCTCGCTCATGCCATGTCACCGAGCATCTTCTTGTAGTACAGGGACTCAAAGATGTCATTTTCGCTTGGGCAGTTGTAGTGGCACGCACACGTCTTGATGAACATCATCTGCTTCTTCATGACCTGGCCGTCAGGGCACTTGAACTCGACGGGCAGGGTCGTGGTCCTGTGAGGAGTGCAGCAGCGGCCGTCGGTGCACACACCGCAGAATTTGGGTCGGTAAGCCTTGGTGGTGGTGCAGCCCGAAACCTCGAACTTCATGGGCTTGGATACTCGAGGAGTACGGATGCACTTCTTTCCTTTCTATAAAAAGGACCAAACAAGAGCAGGGTTTAGATACAATATCCGATAGTGTAAAGTAAACAGATCAGAAGAGGGGCACGGTTGAGAATATAGCCGCAATGTGGTGCATTGACACCTACCTTGATTTTCTCCTCTAGATGGGATTCGCAGGGACGGACCATGCAGAGGCGAGACTGCTTCTCCAAACGGCACTCGCGGTTGTCATTGGTCACACGTGTGGAGATGCCGAGACCGCACGTCTTTGAGCATGCGCTCCATTCAGTGGTCTGAACCAGGCAGTTCTCACGCATGATGGAAGGATCTGGGCCATAGGTCTCTTCTTCCCTGAAAGCTACAGCCAAAAAAAAAAACAAAGGTTCAGTCAAAACCAGTGACACCATCAATATACTGTACTAGAAGCATGGACATACAAATTTGAGATCAGAATATTTGAGATTCTGAGAACAGGTCTTGCTCCTCACCTGGCAGAAAGGAGCCCATGAAGGAGTTGGTGGTGGGGGGTGAGTCGCACACCCATTCCTCACAGCATTTTCCTGGCACCTTGACCCTGCGAGGCATAGGGCAATCTGGGCTGGGCAGTCGCACGTCCATGCCGCAGAGTGGCACGCAGCCCACGGCGCCATCTAGGCATGTACACTGGTACTTGCAACTGCTCTGGAACGATTCACCGCTGCGGTACACATTTCCTCCGAACACACAGGGGGCACCCTCTCGAGCTGTCATGGAGAGATCAGAGAGATGGTTAGCACTGAGGAAGGGTGATAGTCGTTGTAAATAGTAAATATTTTGCATTTCGAGGCGTATCAAGGTATATAATGCAAGCTTACCAGTGCAGACTCCAATGCGTCGGTTGTTTGGCGACCCATAGTCACAGTAGAGGCCTTTGTGAGGGTCACACACATCTCTTTCAGTGCACAACTCTCCCAGCTGTTTAGCGCATACACGGCAGCACCCGCAGGCATCCAGGACTAAGCTGTCACCTGGGGGGCATTGCGGAGCCACGTTAGGGCACTGACACTGACTGGGGCACTCCTGAGCAGCCGCCTGAAGATAAAAAGAGGCAAACACTGTTATAATCTCATTCCAGTCATTCAAATGCTACATACAGAGTGATAAACGTTTCTCGTTTACAATATATACCGTCATTACAAAGTTGTAAGCACTGGCATGATGATTTCTTTATCGCTTGATTACTATTAGACTAGCTCTAGATCGTGATATAGTAAGATAGCTAAACTTACCCAGGTGAAGAAAGTGAAGCAGAGTGCAAAAATCAGTCTCATTCTGGAAAACATTTTCTCTCTTGTCGTGTCTTCGTTCTGTTTCAAAACAGCGTAAAAAAATCTTTCCTTCAGGTGCTTGCAAAGTCTTCCTCTGGCTCTCTAGAGCTGTAGTCTTCTCTCAAACGGCTGTCTCTCTGTCTTGTGT
The DNA here is from genome assembly GCA_024331685.1 of Stegophilus panzeri. NCBI lineage: Eukaryota > Metazoa > Chordata > Actinopteri > Siluriformes > Trichomycteridae > Stegophilus > Stegophilus panzeri. The sequence continues at coordinate 33,031,743 of JANDJT010000102.1, read as the reverse complement.
CCGATCAAGTCGATCTCGTTGTCGTAAGGCTTCTCCTTCGAGCAAAAGGTAGAGCGTAGTTTCTCTAGGCTGCTGCTTTGTCTGCTCAGCCCTCGTCACTTCTCTCTAAGGGAAGTCAGAGTCGTTCTGAGTTGAAGGCAGAAGCAGGGTCCGCCTTTATACCCACCGAGCTGCGGTGGGCCGCCACTGGCTGAATGGAGCTCTGGATAAACATGGACATTCCTGGCATACTTTCCTCGTTTCCTGCCCTCCTCCTTCTCTCCTCCACTCCTCCCCACCCTAAGACTTGCACCCCCCTGCCATCCCACATTCCAGCTGTCTGAGACCGAGAGGGAGCTGTCACATAGCAAAATAAAAAGTGCAGCTTTGGCACTATCTTACCCTCTTCGTGTGTGTGTGTGTGTGTGTGTGTGTGTGTGTGTGGGTGTTTTGTTGGGTGCTTTTTTATAGCAATTGTGGTTCATCAAATGGCCCGACAGCAACATGTTTTTATAGCATGGTAATGCCAAGTGCGCATATTTGTTTTCAGAGGAAGTACCAAAAATTTGTTCTCTGCAAAATAGGCATTAAATCCTATGTCAAATCAGTATCAATGAATTTAACAGTTCATAGGAATGGGCTTTCACATACATACATACACACATACGTACAAAAACCTATAGAAATCATATACATTTAATATAACCACGTATAATATTAAATATAGAAATATGTGAGCTGGCCCTTTACTCACTTTATTTTATTTTATTTTACAGTTAAGTCTGTACATTAAACAGCGCAGGTGTGTGGATCCAGATGCTAGACAGACAGAGCTGCAGGAAAGGGGCTAGACTTGTCTGTTTGTGTATTTTGAAAGCGAAAAAAAAAAGGACCCCAAACCCCATCCTATTAGGAAGGGGAGCTCTGGCCCTTGCACGGCGGCCAATCGGAAATGAAAAGCTCCGAGCGAGAGCTGCAGGAATGCGCAGGCCATGCCAGCAGACATGCTTTTCCTACACGCAGGCTGTCTCGGAGGAAGCCTGCCTTATAAGGGAATCTTCACTCCAGGTCCTCTGTCTCTTGTATTTTCCCTCTATCCCTCCTCCTCCCTTGTTCTCTCGTTCTCTCTCTCTGCGGTCTGGCCAATGGAGTACAGTAGGAGCTCCATCTGGAAACGGCTTTGCCGAATGCTAATGTACCCTGTCTGTCAACAACCTCTCATTCCTACTGAGCAGAAGGCTGCCAGTTCTTGCACAAAAACACTGAACAACCACACCCATACACGCACACACACACACACACACTGGTTAGTTGTAGCATGCCAGGGCTCATCATGCCATCCGTTTGTGACTGCCTGCCAATCATTAATCATGTGGTGTGAATGTCCGGCAAAATAAACCCGGCTCTGTGTGTGGCGTGCCTCAGGTGCGTTAGCGCCGTCTTCCTATATTGATGCTAATGCTCATAGCACCTGCATTCCTACCTCCCAGAACAGGAATAAATACGTTCAGCTCTGTTTCACTTCACTATGCTTACATTTTAACCCATGCTCCTTTATGTGGGTAGAAACTGACCAAAATTGACCTCCAGCAAGGAGTTTCTTCCTGAATAAGCATGCATTCCAGAGGCCACATTTACCCCCCCCCGTTAATGTAGGAGGAGTAGGAGGAGTTTCCTAAATAGAAAAGATGATCTGTGATGAGTTGCTTCTAAAACAGGTAGGTGAGGACAAGCAAGATGATGTAAGCAGAACTAAATTTGTCAGAACGAAACAGCCATGATGATGGGTCGAAGGTCAATCTTTGATGATGTAATGGAAAGGCTTCTATCTCCAGGGAAAATAAAGGCATGTGGATAGGGGGTATAATTATACTTTGGGGGAATGTGGTCATGTGACCACACTTCCCATTCCTTACCAGTGGAAAGGGGGACGTATGGGAGGCTGGGGGCTTTTTTAGGTTCCTAATTTCTAGGTGGTTTATTGTTCTTTGAACAAAAATAACAGATCCCAAATACTTTTGTGCTGCCAGGGGGCAATTTTCCGCTGCCGTTTGGTTCCAGGATCACATTTTCGTTCTGTCTCGCCTGCTCCCACTTTTAGTAAATGCATTAGCTGACAGATTGACTTTCCAGTCCTCCACCGAAAAATATGCCGTCTATGTGGTACCGGTCATTTTTTTTCTTTTCTTAAAAACCAGATCAAAGCCCTCGGTTCTCGTTTTGGACAAGGTGGAATGTTCCGTCCTCTAGTGTTTTGACTGTCTGAAAATCTCAGACTTGTCCTACAAGCAATGATGAACATAAACACACAACTTAGTTAAAACATGAAAAATGAATTCCTTGGACTTCGTTAAAAGTTTACTAAAACATCCTAAAATAGCAATGGTGTCAAGTGGAACTGGAAGTGTTTCGAAAACATATATTCCTGATCCTCTTCCCTGATTCGCTCGCGTCGATCCGGAGGCAAACAACTGCGAATCCATTAACGACGGCCAAATACGTAAAGTATTAGCTTAGTAAATGAATTGTGACTTGCACCCAAAAGCTGTCTAGCAGATCTTTCTGTATTAGCTCTAAAAATACCACCGCACATTATTAGTTCCACATGTGAAAAACTAGACGAATGCATGGGAATAGGCACTATGCACAAAAAAACAGACATATAGGCTCGAGGCCAGCAGAAACACAGCTCGATTATTTCACCATAAAACAGATGTTCTTGCATTTGTGCTTGGAGAAGAAAGCTAATCTGCTTTTGCTTACTTAGCCCAATCACGCAACCAGCCTCTGTTATGTGCTGCTGTGTAGATTTTGATGATATGAAGCCAGCTTAGTCATGTGATTAGGGCTCAGAAGGTTGTATAGAACTTTGATTGTTAGCGCGCACAAACATTAGCTTGGAATGATAGTAATTGCAAAATGACAACTTGGAGATTCTTCAAGGCTTCTTAGACTGGAAAAAAGACACATAATGGATAATGTGATGGCTATCATTGCACATAGTTATATAAGCCAAATTTTAATATCTTGCTTCTAGGTTTTATCAAGTACATCAGGTTGAGTCCTTACATTATGGTCCACGTCTTGGAGGGCCAACCAACTAGAACTACCAGTACCATAATGCCCAGTGGGGTGTTCAAGAGTAAGTGTAATGACTACTGTAATGACTTTTGCTTGGAATACAATCAATAAAATTTTATTTGGATAGCGCTTTTAACAGTAGACATTGCCACATAGGAGCTTTACTATCAAACAACACAAGTGTTGCCACCTCATAGCTCCAGAGTCTACTGGCCAATCCTGAGCTTGGGTTACTCTCTGTCCAGAGCTTCTGTTCTTCCCGTGCCCATGTGGGTTTTCTCTGTGTTCTCCGGTTCAGGTTTTATTACCGCAATGTTCCCAACAACAACTACCACACGTGCAGAGCTCACTTTAGAGCAGAGAAACCATCAGAATGGTCTAGAATGGGTTACAGGTCACCATTATGGCCCATTAGATTGTGATATTAACCCATATTAAAGCCACAGAATACCATTATGAACCATTCTAAAACCACATGAATCCAGAAGAACTCTGTAATGGTTTCCAGAATTTTCTACACTAGAGAAGGGCTGTGCTCTTGGGTGATTGTGATGTTAGTCTCTTTTCTGGTCTATGAGGAAGTAATACAATTCTCATTGACATTTCCATTTCTATCCTGATGTTAAATCTAACATTGTTGTTTTTTTGTGTGTGTGTGTGTGTGTGAATAGCTGAGAACGCCGATCGTTCTGAATATAACCATCTAGTCCTACGTAAACGCCCTGCAGAATCACAGAGTTGGAAAACAACTATAGTTAGCAAAGCCTTGCGTATTATTTTACACCCAAATCAAATTTCTGTTTTGTGGCATTCCAGTCTCGCTGGGCGATCTGGCACTCTAAATGGTAAAGGGGAGTCCTGTGGTATGGTTTGGTAACGTTTCACACGCAGAGGTTTCCCTTGCAGCACTGTTGTTGTGCAATAGGAGCTTTTTGTGGCTGCATTCCTGTGGGATTCAGCACAACATTCCTCATAGGATTCACTCCAGTGCTTGCATTCTCTCGCTTTCTCTTCCCACCCATGTCTTGCGTGATGATGTCACCGTAGTTGAATCCTCATAGTATTTCTTGAAGACGTTCTGATAAAATTGGCCGGATTCACCGAATACAGGCAACGTATTCGAAGATGCAGGAGTCAAGGCGGAGTCCGTGTTGTGCTGGCTAAAGGTCACGGGTGGACAAGATATTCCCCCCATGTTTAAGGAAACGCTAAATTGTTCAGAGTTTTTTCCATTCTGAAGCATGGCGAATGCACTTCCAGCACGGATGACTGTTTTGAGAGCTGTACCATCTGGAGAACATGCTATCCATACATTGCTTATGACAGGAACTTACGCAAGTGGTAGTCTGGTTCATTTCAACATATGTTCTGCTACTTATATGACAAGTCTACTGCTATGTATCAACCAATTTGCTGATTAAACAGATTGTAGTGTGTAAGATGCTGGTGTTTTGCTATAAAGCATGAGATGGCTTTATCATCAACAGTCTTAGATAAAACTATGACATGGATATGATTTTTATTTTTATTTTTATGAGCTACATAAGAACCCTTGAAGTCGTACTCCAGTTTCAGTTTTTTTTTTCCTACCTGATCGGAAGACTATATACTGTCTGGAGTCATCAAAGGCACTACCAGCCATAATAAACATCAGCAAAGTTTCTCTCTCTCTCTCTCTCTCTCTCTCTCTCTCTCTCTCTCTCTCTCTCCAATCTGCCGTACCATCAAGAGACTCTATAACCGGCTGCTGGCTGGCCTCTGAAAGAATGTTCCCCGCTTTGAAACTTCAAACTGACCATCCATTGGCCATTGGTGGTTATGGGCTGCACTTCAGGGGATTTTAAAACAGTCTGACTCCCTCTCACTGAGCTGATTCAAACTCCAGACCGGCTTTGGCCCACCGCCCCACATCTCATGTCTCTAAGAAAGCCCACAGCAATCATTTGATCATTTTTAGTGCAGAAAGAATTCTGGCTGTACAGACAAAATATGGAAATTGGGGTATTAAAAAAAAAAAAAAAAAAAAAAAGTTCGAGGCATGGGAATGTGAAAGCTCTGATAGAAAACGGCCTTAGGGTTCGTTTTTAAGAGCTCCGAGGTCGAAAAAGCAAGGTGTTTTGGTTCCAGTCTGAATGTTTCAACCTTTAAATAGAAGTAGGTAGAGTTTTATCAGTCTTTAAATACAATTATGTTCTTGCTAGACGCCACCGAATGTAGGACCTAATGTCTAGTTTTTGTACTTTTTGAGATTTTTGTGAAAGAACCCGTGAAAAAGAGCTTAAATTAATGAGGACCTTAGATTTAAAGACTTTATGAGTTTTATAGTTGAAATGTGTGCTAAATGAACAGGAGGTGCAGCGTTTAAGTTGGTGTTTGAATGAAAATGAAAAATGATCTGGATCCCATCCTGTGATTTACAGTACATACACAAAGTCTCCAAAGTAGCAACGCAAAACCAACACAAGTCTGCGAAAGCGTCCAATCCTGCAGCGATATTCCACACGGATGTACTGTATGTCTGACTGTACTGTACTCATGAAGCCTGACTCGTGGTTTTGAACCATTTCCGAAAACGTAGACTGCCCCCCTGTTTTCCCAGACAACGCCAAGGTATGCACCCCGTACCCCTGACTGAGCGGCCACTAGAACATTCCACGCAAGTGACTCGATGTTTTTAACGCTCCCAGAGAGATCTACTGTTTGCAGTAGCTTAGCCAAACCTCATGCAAATAGGACATATTTGTCCGTAAAGCCCCCTGTGCAACATCTGAAACTGTGTGGAAACTCATAGAGGCTAAAAAAAAAAAAAAAAAAAAGTCTAAGGTGCCAGGAAATGTGCTGACAATTAGCCAGAGTCCTGGCCAAGTTAGGGAATATGAGTGAAAATACAGATCCTGAACATATACAAAATAATAAAACTTTTGAGTTCTTTTCCCAAAGAGTTCAATCTTTGAGTGATGTATTGGGTTACATCCCTAAAGGCTATCCATATATAACTCGGTCATATGGGGTTTTTGTGTTACTCCACCATGTTGAATTTAAAACAAAACAGCCACTATAAAGTTTAAGTGCAGAATTAGTTCATGGATATTTACATCTATGTTGGATAAACCCTACCCTACAACACTTGACAAGCCCACAACCCCATATGCCATGAGATGATGAAAATAATCCATTACATGCTTTTTTCACCTCAGTCATAAAGCCGTTATATAAGTGTTCATTGTGGCGATGTGTTTATCATTTTTATCAAATGCATTCCTGCGAGACATAAAATTGGAGTTCTGTGGCAGTAGCTATGAAAAGATCTGATTCATTTCAACACCGTGGCACAGAGTTTTCGAGCCAACATAAGCAGTGCAGGAATGGCCCCAAAAACAGGGCGCAGAAAGGAAACCAAGCAGACTTGCAGATACAACTCAATAACAAAACCAAGCACACACAAATCCAAGTGACTGCACTTGATTATGACACAAGAAACAGGCCTTCGAACATAGATGTCAACAATGTAATGAATGCTGCATAGGTAACGTGACTAGCGCATCTTGCTAGCAGAAGTGGCTGGGTTTTTCCACACCGTGTGTGAACAATAGTAAACAAGCAGTATTTCAGTACACCACTGACATTTTGGACTGGAGGTGTCGAGCAAGGACGCACTGGGACGTCTGCTTACACTGTGAGGAATCTATCACTCCTGACTCAGTGTCTGGCCCCAGTCGCTGCTTCTTCACAAAGGGAGGTGAAGCAGAACCCTATTCTGTGGATAGATACACAAAACCTACTGTACTTTGGCTCTAGATTTAACCTTACAAATGACGCAGAACTAATAGCCGTGACTAATGCTTGCAAAAGCAACACGTCCACTACATAAGACTCGACTCTAGACCGCGAGTCTGCTAAATTTGTATCCCGTATCGCTACATAAATACCACCGTTGTACATTGAGGTCAAGGTCTTTGGAGTAGAGATGATACTGTAGAAGTCGTTCCCTTCGATTCTGGACCAAGAAACTGTTGTTAACCGTTACCGCATCCTAAACCCAACAACAAATAGCTTGTTTGTTTGTTTTTGCGACGGCGTGAACGACCTAGCTGAAATTCCAACAATTTTGAAAATCCAGGAACACCTAGTAGATCACAGAGCTGAAAGCATTTCAGTTGTCTAAATATGGACGGAGTGGAATCTTTCAAATGATTTTTCCCATGCAGGGAACGTTTCGAGGGCAATCTCCTTTTTGTTCACAGCATTATTTGTGGTGAATCCTTCATCGGAAAGGCATCTTAATTTCATGCGGTGTCCTTTCTCTGTTTAGCATTACCTTAAAAGGCAATAAAAGAGCCAGAAACATGGTGATGCAGATCAGTGTCCAGCTACAAAAGTTATGCTGTGACAACATAACTATGAAGACGTTAGTGGTATGAATGGTCTCTGGACTGCCAAGAAAATGTGCCGGGTCTTTGCAATTCTGGCCTTTTCCTGGTTATGTCCTGTCTTAGTGCTGGCACTGAGCAAGACATCTGCCAGACTGTCATGGAACAGTGAGACACCAACAAGACCTCGAGCTCTGCACCATTCAGCACTGCACTTTCTGCCCCTGGCCTCTAGGTCACGATCTCACAATCATTTCTGGACAAAAAAAACAAACTCTTAAAGACATATTCTTTCCAATAGCCCAGGTGTAGCCTCCGGTTAAAAAGTCAAAGCACTGATGGAGGAAGTGAAGCAGAGAGAGAGTTTGAAACTTCATTTCCTTGCACATTTATTTCGTTAATTCATTCCATTCTTGAAAGGCAGAGGAAACTTTGTACCTAAACATCAATTAACCACCTTTCATAAGCCGACACTTTCTCTCCAAGTCAGGAATGTCAGTTTTTGCCTCCTGCTCTCTCGGCAACCGCTTGCATTCCTCCCCTAATTGGCTTCCTGGACCTGCTTTGAATACTGAGATTGCTGTCGGTCAAACATACACGGCTTGTTTCATTTTCTGCCAATGTAAATGTTACTTGAGTTGAGAGTGTGACTGGTAAAATGTGACTTTGCTAGGGTTTCTTATCCCCTCCCAAGCAGGTGTTGCATAGCGTGCTCAGTTACCATCTTGGCTAATTCGACCGACCCTGCTTCCCGAAAATCAAAGAGAGGTCCTAGGCTGTTTTTTTGTTGTTGTTGTTGTTGTTGTTGCCACGAATGGTTAATGCGCAACCTCGCCTTCGTCCGGTAAACACACGTGGCTTTGTTTTTCCCGAGGGAGCTGTCAGAGTGTCTTAGCGAGCGAAAAGACTTTCAGGTGTTCTGGTTTATTTACCGAGTGGTCACAGGCAAACCTTTTTATTTCTCTGTCTCACTTTAATGTGCACTGGTGCTGAACATTAGGGGAGTTTTGATGTATAATTATGGGAGTTTTTGTGGCTGATGTTGATTTGTCTTTTACATCTAATTCCAGCTTGGCATGATTTGCTTCGGCTTTATTCTTCCTCCAAATACCTTATAAAGCCGTTATATATTCAACCATACAAAGCTCAGTGGACATTACTGTTCCAGTACTCTTTCTTCTCAATAGTACAGATTTCTTATATAGCCATAAATATAGCCATACAGGATTGAATGTTCACCTGGACTGCATTACAATTCCAGTTTATATGTAGGATCTCCAGAGCATTACATATGTTCCTCAGTTCTCTAAAAATAGTTGTTTTATCTGGTCCCCATCTTTTTCTTTTTATAGCACTGAATAGTATGTGATGTTCAGGTCATCTCTAAGCAAAATCCTCCCTGGGAAAAGGCAGGTAGTTCAATGCGTCACTCATAAATTTTTCCAACCTTAGATGGGTCGGGGGGGGGGATGCATCACCTTTCCGAGAACGTCACTCAGTTCATGAAAGCGCTCTTCTTGTGACCACATAGACAACTTTAATTCAACTCATCGAACGGTTTGTAAACTTTCATCCTGGGAATTTCCCCATAAATGCCAATTCAAAAAGGATCAAGCTGCAAAGAAATGACTTACAACGGCCGTGTCGTGGAAATCCAGTACTCGACCTTAACAGTAAATATACGTCATCTTCAAAAGAAGCTTTAGTGGAGTCCAAAAGGTTGGACTTAACTCCAGCTGTGTCTCTTTGATTTGTTTGATTTGCTCTTTTTTTGAGCTTGTCATGCTAGCAAGAAACCACAAAGACCTTCTTGTGTCAGAAAACTTACCGTTACGGCTTTACGCACCTCAGACAAAGCACTGACAATGGAGACTCCTTCCAAAATTCAGAAAACTCTGTTTATTTGGAGCACTCTCTGTTTAAGTTCTTACAATATCCTATCAGAACAAGCGCTTTAATATAAACCTGTGCTGTGGCTTCCAGAACTAGTGTCCGAGCTACTGCTCTAGCTAATTAGCCGAGACCTTTTCGTTAATCAGAAACAAGAAATCAACTGCGCTGTGGTATAAATAGTCTTGCCGAGTTCTGGAAGTCCAACAGGTTAAAGTGACGAGCAAAGAGAAGTGGAAAAATCATTAACTGGAGCTTCTATAGTTCTGTAGTTGGATTACAAACGTCCAACATGACGCTGTTGTTTTTCTGTTCTCTGGAAGCTTGAGCTATATTTAAATCCTATGGACAATTATAATAGACTGTAGCCAAGAGATAAGCTTAATTTTTAGAACGCTGGATGTTTGGACGCTTATCAGGCAGTGGGACTGTGTTTCTGTGGTTTGGCTCTGTGAGGAAATGAGCAGATGTGGTCAGTCAATAACACTTTGGGTTTGATGAACGATAGACAACCAACCAACCAACCAACCACCCAACCAGGCCGAGCAGAAATGAGCACTTTATTATGTATTATGCTTTATGGATGTATGTATGTCTCATAGTCGCTAGTCCATTAGAATCAGCAATCCTTCATGGTAAAATAGTTACACAGAGTGACAGCATGTGACCTCAATCTTATGAAGGTTACACAATTTTTTTGTGCTCTGCTAATGAACTCTTTCCAACGCTCTTTCAGTTTGAATCTTAAATCTCATTTGGTGTAAGCTGAGTCAGGAGAGGCGCGATAGCCCGGCCGACTGAGAAGACAGGCTTGATTGTGTGTGTTGAGGGTGTAACCGGGAAAAAGTCTTAATGCAAACCTGCAATGCGGTCACTTAGCCTTGGCTAATCATGAAGGGGTTTTGGGAAGTGCCAATGCGCAGCATGGAGTTCTCGAAAAAACATCGAACGTGGCCATGACCCTTGCGAATCTGCCGACTCTTACGAAAGATTAGCCCAACTCTGCTGGAAAGTACTTGAGCATAATTTCCAGCCAGTTTATGTGAATTGATATTATTCCGAAAGTCACTCGGAGCAAAAGAAATGGCACTTCAAAGACAAAACACGATATTTTCGGTGATCCTGAGCCACACTTTTTGGTCTTTCTGTTTCAAATGAACAGGTGTCTTAACAATGGACGTGCTTTTATAAAATTGTGGGGTTTTTTTGTACATTTAACAGTTATACGGTCCCAATCGTTTCCTCACCAACATCTTTTTTATCTCTATTGCAAAAATTATTTAAAAAAACACCCCAAAACAAAACAATGCAGCCTACCAAACTGGAAAGCGTCAATTCCACTGCCTTGTAGACTTTCCTGCCTTGAAGACTGTTTCAAAGCACAGACACTGGAGACTCCTTCCATCCATATATCCATCCATACATTTTCTATACTGCTTATCCTATAGGGTCACGTGAAACCTGGAGCCTATCCCAGGGAGCATGGGGCACAAGGCAGGGTACACTCTCTATCGCAGAACACACATTCATACACTACGGACACTTTGGACATGCCAATCAGCCTACCATGCATGTGTTTGGACTGGGGGAGGAAACCAGAGTACCCGTAGGAAACTCCCACAGCATAGGGAAGAACGTGCAAACTCCGCACACACAGGGCAGCGGCGGGAATCGAACCCCCAGCCTACAACCCCAAAACAGCACATGATTCATTTTAGATTATGTGGAGGGTCTACCGTACCAAGACCTGGAACTACAGTCAGAGCTGCTATTCTAGAAAATTAATCAACACTAACCAATAAGATTTGAGAATTCAGCAGTGCCGTGGTTTCATGTCGAATATGCTAATACCAAGTTTGGGCTTCTGCTAAAAGAACTCTCTAAAAAGCGCAGACCTTGCATGGAAAATAATCGATTTCTGTAGATGATGAATCCGCACAATTATATTTTCCACTCAAGGCTGTTATTACTGTATGTCGGTCAGTTATGTAAGGCAGCCTATAAATTCATCGTCAGAAATGTTCAAATACATTTCCTGCCTTTCTTGGACACACATTTAGACTAAAATAAGGCTAAAGTTTTACTCCAGAAGCTGCATCCCATCAATGCCAGATCTAGGCCCGGTTTCCCAAAAGTCATGGCCCTCACCTGTTAAAGAGCTCAAAGTAAGACATACACTTACTGGAACTCATTATGTGAGGATGGTAAACTCATGATGGCTTAACCTGGCCTTATTAAATTTTTACATCTGTCCTCATCCAAAGTGAAATCGGAACACCAGAGAAAAGGTTAAACAATGGGTACTGGAAGCACAAACAACCTTCTCAAAAAAAAAAAAAAATGCAAGCTGTGTGTGAGTGGAAAGTGGAATTCTTCATGATGGAAAGTTCTGGGTGATCCCAGGGGAGTGAGATTTTTCCACCTGCTGACTGATGAGTTGTAGGCGCTGTTACACACACACACACATACACATACAGAGAGAGAGAGAGAGAGAAAGAAAGAGAATGTGTGTAATATAAATCACATATACAATTAATAAAAAATGAATAGAACATAATATTAATGCAGATGGGAAGATGTTGGACACACTCTTTAGGCAGAACATAAGGGTCAAGTCCCATACGGTGCACTTTCACCTGGTCCGCTAGAGTGTAAGGTGTCCCATTTCTCACTGGTACTAGTTTCTCATGAACAAATTCTGCATCAAAGTGAACTCATCAGCAGTCTCTGACCCAGAACCAATGATTTGCTCCCCATGACCCTGTGTAGGATAAGCAGTATAGAAAATAGATGGATGGATGTGTTTTGGATTTTCAATACTTGGTGTGTGTAATTGAAATAAACTTGGCAACATAATCCATAAATCAAATTCTACAATTTGAAGCTGATCAACTGACGTTGACCTTAGTGAGTCTGAAACCCATTTTACAGATTTTGCAAATGGCTCAATACACTCAGAACCTTGATTTTTTCCCCCCCTCATGGCACATGTTTTTGTCTTCTCTTCCAAGCAGAACTGACTGATCCGCGATAACAGACTCTGTCTGAATTACACGATCTAGTCGGAATTTGGCCGACGAATCCAGTTGGGCCGGAATCTAATAGTCTGTAAGAGGGAAATAGACTCTGTGTTCATGGCCGTCTGACTCGAGATGAGTCATCGTGAACGGCAGACTTTGAAAGCCTGGCTAAGCCATCAGCCAAGGCCTGGGTCACCTGTCTGTGGGAGTCAGAGCCCTCGAGAGCTCCCCTGTTCGCTCAACAAAGCCTTCTCTGTGCCTCGCTCGTCCTCTGTCTGGAACTGTGCATGAAGGGAATCTTCACACAATCGTTTCCTGTTTTGTGCGGATGTAAGCGCCGGAGTCCTGGAAAAGGCCGGAATAAGCAGAGGAGTGAAGGATTGAGAGAAAGGACGTGAGTGGGAAGGCTGAGATGAAAAGCGGCTGAGTTTGTCACAGGGCGTGTTGAACTCTAGGGTCAAAACTGTAATAGACAGAGCTTTTAAAAAAAAAAAAAACACTAAACCCGTGCAACACTAAACCTCTTTCTTTCTTTATTTCTTTCAGGGCTTTTCCTTTCTCAATACAGCGAGTTCTGTCTGTTGTTTTTTTTTTTCATCTACAGCTGGAGTGATTAAATATTAGCCATTTATTACATTTAAAGTTTCATGCTCCAAATTCAGTCTCTCAGACCGTGAAAAAGTCATCTAACACATTTCATGTGAACTGATTAAGTAACGGAAAGGCTCTTAAGATTCCCCAGATTGCAGAATGATGAGCACAGGTCAGCGAGTACGTCCTGATCACAGTACTGGAATGTAAGGAATGTCATTAAGACAGACAGCATGTTAAATGAACATGTGTGATGTCAGGGGCAGATTCCAACCTGTTTTGTACTGCGATATCGAGACTGTAATAGATCAGAGTCCTGCCTGTGGTAATAATCTCCATTCGGGGAAAAACGTTGATGAGTTCAAAGTAGCAGCTCGAGGCATGTCAAGTGAAGCTTGGGATGTGCTGGGGGAAATGTGCTGCATCAGCCAGTTCAGTTTGGTGAACATGATACACTGGAAAAGTGAACACGAGGTGCCTTACGCTGATCAGATTTTTTCGGCCTACTTAAGATTTTGCTGTGGTGTATCATAGAATCCATCTATCTGTCTGTCTGTCCATCTGTCTATCTCTATATGTCTATCTGTCAGTCCATCCATCTGTCTCTCTGTCTCTGTACGTCTGTCCATTTGTCCAGCCATATCTGTCAATCTGTTTATCTGTCAGTCCATCTCTGTTGCTATCTGTCTGTCTGTCCATCTGTCTCTCTGTACATCTGTCTGTCTGTCTCTATCTGTCCATTTGTCCATCCATCTTTGTCAATCTGTTTATCTGTCAGTGCATCTCCCTCTGTCTGTTTGTCTGTCTGTCTGTCCATCTCTGCCCCTATCTGTCTGTCCTTCCATCTGTCTGTCTCCATCTGTCCATATGTCTGCACCTCTGTCTGTCTGTGTGTACACCTGTCTGTCTGTTTCTGTCTGTCCATCTGTCCAGCCATCTTTCTGTCTATCTCTGTCTGGCTCTCTGACTTTGTACATTTGTCTGTCTGTCTCTTTCTGTCCAGTCATCTCTATATCTGTCTGTTAATCTGTCAGTCCCTCTCTGTCACTATCTATCTCTCCCTGTCTGCCCATCTGTCAGTGCGTCTGTCTGTCCATTTGTCTCTCTATCTGTCAGTCTGTCCATCTGTCGGTGTATCTCTGTCTGCCTTTGTCTGTCTATCTATCTGTCTCTGTCAGTCAGTTCATCCGTCTGTCCTTTTCTGCCCCTATCTGTATGTCCATCCGTCAGTCCATCTGTCTGTTTCTATCTTTCCATCTGTCTGTCCGTTTCTGCCCCTATCTGTCTGTCCATCCATCTCTATGTGTTTATCTGTCCATCTCTCTACACCTCTGTCTGTTTGTCTGTCAGTTTATACACATGTCTGTTCCTGTCCTGTCCATCTCTATGTGTCTGGCTGTCTGAAAGTCTGTCTGTCTCTATCTGTCAGTCTGTCCATCAATCTATCTGTCCTTTTTGTCTGTTTTCCAAAATCCAGCTCAAAAAAGTTCAAGTTTTAGACACAAACTCGAGTTTAAATAATTGCTTTTAGAATACACCATAGCAACTGAGCACACGTATTTGAGTTTGATACGTTTCCCGCTCAAGTAGGTAAAAGGTCTTTACATTATGCATGGAGGTCCCAAACGCCGAGAAACATCCTGCTCTCAGTAACCTTGTTTCAAAGGTAAGAATGTGCAGGGGGTCCTGATCCCTCGCACGTAGGAATGCTGGTGACTGCAGTGGCGTTAATGCGTGTGTTTGCTCTCCGTCTATCATCCAGGAACCGTGTTGACTTATCTCACCATAAAGCCACAAGCTGCTGCTCAGTCTGAGAGAGAAAGACAATAGACAGGGAATACTAAATCAATAAAAGAATCCCATTATGTTTATGAGGACGAAACGAAAGAATTTCAGATCGAAAATACAGAAATGGGTGGAATTGTTGTTTTTTTCCTTATATCATCTCTCTATATCTCCATATCTCTGTATGTTTACTTTTTAGTGCTAATAAAGTAACAAGGGTTAGCTAGGTGCACTGCTCAAAAAAATGAAGGGAACACTTAAATCACACACTGGATCTCGATGAACGAAATATTCAAGTTGAAAATCTTTACTTATATATATTGTGTAATTTGTTGAGGACAAAATGATGTGACAAAAGGTCAATGGAAGCCAAAATCATCAACACACTGGGGGCTGGATTCAAAATCACACCGAAAATCAAAGTAAAAAAATGTAATTACAGGCTGTTCCAACTTGCATGAATTTCATCACGGCAACTCATAATGTATGTCAGTAGTGTGTATGGCCCCCATGTACCTGTATTCACTCCCGACAACGTCTGGGCATGCTCCTGATGAGATGGCGGATGGTGTCCTGGGGGATCATCTCTCAGACCTGGATCAGGGCATCAGTGAGCTCTTGGACATTCTGTGGTGCTACTTGGCGGCTTCGGATGCGCCGATACATAACGCCCCAGAGGTTCTCAATTGGATTTAGGTCTTGGGAACGTGAGGGCCAGTCAATGGCATCAATGCCGTCGTCATCCAGAAACAATACCTACACACTCTGGCCACATGAGGCCGGGCACTGTCATGCACCAGGAGGAACCCAGGGCCCACTGCAACAGCATCAGGTCTGACAGTGGCTCTGAGGATTTCATCCCGGTACCGAACAGCGTTGGTTAGCATGTGGAGGTCTGTGCTGCCCTCTGAGGATATTCCTCCCAAGACCATCCCTGACCCACTGCCAAACCGGTCATGCTAGATGATGTTGCAGGCAGCATAACGTTGCCCACAGCATCTCCAGACTCTTTCACGATTGTCACATGTGCTCAGTGTGAACCTGCTCTCATCCATGAAGAGAACGGGGCGCCAAAGGCAGTCCTGCCAATTCTGGTGTTCTCTGGCAAATGCCTTTCGAGCTGCACGGTGCTGGGCTTTGAGCACAGGTTAGAGGGCCTTGGGCCCTCATGGAGTCTGTTTCAGACAGTTTGGTCAGAAACATGCACACCAGTAGCCTGCTGGAGGTCATTTTGTAGGGCTCTGGCAGTGGTCCACCTGTTCCTCCTTGCACAAAGGAGCAGAAACCGATCCTGCTGCTCGGTTGTTGTCCTTCAACATCCCTGTTCAGCTCTCCTCGTGTAATGGCCCGTCTCCCGGTATCTCCTCCATGCTCTTGAAACTGTGCTGGGAGACACACCAAACCTCCTTGTGACGGCACATACGGATGTGCCATTCTGGAACCTGTGCAACCTAATTGGGTTGCAGGTACTGCCTCATGCTACAAGTAGTGACAAGGACCCGAACAAGACACAAAACTAGAGACAA
The DNA here is from genome assembly GCA_024331685.1 of Stegophilus panzeri. Lineage (NCBI taxonomy): Eukaryota > Metazoa > Chordata > Actinopteri > Siluriformes > Trichomycteridae > Stegophilus > Stegophilus panzeri. Next base: position 33,015,501 of record JANDJT010000102.1, on the reverse strand, counting down.
GTCAGTCAGGAAGTATAAAGAGAGACCAATTGTCTGTGGCCACCACCTGCAAAACCATTCCCTTTTTGCGGGCTGTCTTGCTGTTGCCTCTCCAGTGCCCCTGTTGTCACTTTCATTTGCACCAAAGCAGGTGAAACCGATTCACAATCACTTATGCTTCCTAACTGGACAGCTTGATATCCCTGAAGTTTCATTGCCTTGGTGTTATACTGTGATGATTGTTTTTGAGCAGTGTGCAATGACTTTATGTATAATATCTACACTGCTAGCAAATAGTATTCACCTAGCTTGTATTATCAGTTATCATCATGCTAGCTAACATTTCTGAGATTAGCAAAGCTCTTATTTTAGCTAACTTGTTTCCTGGATACAAGAGGCATTAATTTACCATCAGTAACTGAACTCAGTGTGTGATTTGAAACTGAACTAGGTACGAATTGAAGGTTCTTTCATGAACCTTTCTTGTACTTTTAGGTTAGTACTTCAAACAATTTCAGAACCACCTCTCTGGCTACTTTCAGGGAATCATTAGCGATAATCAATAATGCGATTATGCTTAATTAGCTTATCTTGCTAAGTGTTCAGTAGAGCCCTTGTTAGCTCAGTGCTCCTAGTTAGCATCATGCTTTTTGTTTGTCTGTTTTCACCATAGCTCTTGTTAGCGCATGTGTCCTAATTAGTACCGTGGTTTGTGTTTGTTACATCAACTTGCTCAGTTTTCCCCATATCCTTTTCTTTTATTTATTTATTTATTTATTTTGAGATATTCTATGGAAAAACCGAAGAATTACTTGGCAACAAGACCTACTGATTTCATGGGACCCTGAGGACAGTGATGGAGAATAAGAGCAAGTGTGAGAGAGATAAATAAATAAATAAAAAAGATAGATGATTAAAGAGGTAGACAGAAGAAAGAGAAATGAATGAAACACGATATGGAATTTCAGAGAGGGAATCACAGTTCCTACTGCTTGCTCTCTTTAAAGGTTTTCAACCCTTCACGTCTTTACTTCTTCCCTACTGCCAGATGAAAACCAAATCAGAGGGGTCGGTGTCCGGCCAGCGAGACTCCCTAACTGTTGGCCGGTTGAGAAAAATGAGCCTTTGAGAAATGAAAAGCAAACCAGCCAAATACTAATTGGTCACAGAAGGCCTTGAAAAGAAAGACATAACAGAAAATGTGAGCGGGGGAAGGAGAGAAGTTGGAAAGCCATGATCAATTCAACACAGAGACGTAACGAGCATTTCATTTGATGCCAAAGTTTATGACGCAAAAAGCATGTCTGCCTAATTGCAAGCATATGTGCGTCGTATTTGTTCATCATGGCTTCAATCCTTGCCGTTTTCATTAGTAAACATATTAATTGAAGATGATAAGGTAAATATGGTTGCTATAGGATTAAGAGCAGATTAAGATACTAACGTTTACCAAAGCTAAATGTACTCGACTGCCAACTAAGGGATCCACATGCGCACATACACAGTGAATTATGTTTCAATACTAGAATTACACCCGGAGCAGTCAGACACCCAACCTCGGTTGCGTGTGAGAGCGTTTCCGTGAGAAAAAGAGAAAGTGCGAGTGAGTTTTGGTCCGAAAGATTGGCAGTGTCAGGCTTGGTGCCAGGCGTTAGGAGAGCAGGGCGTTAGCGCGAGGTGCCGTGTAAATGGCACGGCATGTTTTTGCAGGTGTGTGGACGGCCCACGGGAGGAATTTCCTGCAGCGAACTGCAGCGCTCGTGTGACCTCACACACCTCACGCACCCCACCACCACCCAGCAACACGGGGCTTACAAGACTAACGCTTAGCCCCTTCATCTCGAACACCACGTCAAAGGTCTGATCACAGGCCTGACCCTAGAGGAATCCCACAACTTGTTATCGTTACATTAATTTATACCATACGTTATATACTCTTTCTATAGCAACAACTCATTAAATGTTACTTGTGTGGCAGACAATCCACATTATCTAAGCTTAATAATAAATATATTAATAAACAAATTTTTTGTTATTGCAAAAAAAATTTAAAAAATGAGGTGCTGGAGTTTTCTTAAGGAGATATTTATAACGTGTGTGTGTGTGTGTGTGTCTTTTGAAAGTGCGCTGAAAAATGCAGACTGAATAAACGTGAGCCTTCCTCTACATATTGTTATATATTTGTTGTTGTTGTTGTTATTATTATTATTATTATTATTATTATTATTAGATTGTTTGTCTGCTTGTTATTCCTGGAAGAAATAAGAAATGGCAATGATGCTACACTAAATAAGAACACAGAATTAGTGAAGTTTGGGGCTCTGGATGTGTGTGTGTGTGTGTGTGTGTGAGAGAGAGAGAGAGAGAGAGAGAGAGAGAGAGAGAGAGAGAGAGGCAAGGTACCTCGGAAAGGTAGCGAAAATATCCAAAAATGTACCAGTATACAGTACGTGTAGCTTTCTCTTGGGGGTCTCAGCAGTCCATTGTTGATGTTAAGAACTAAAAGACAATTTGGTCACAAAATGGATGAGAGTAAAACAGATATTTGCTCCCGAGTGACCACCTTTATTAACATCTAACTGGCCTTTCGTCATCTGTTTGCCCACAGGCCATCGTAGTAGCCAAGCAACAGCTCCAACAAAGTGCCGGAGGTCCAGATGCCCCGGTGAGCCACACACGATGGTGGTGTGCGTCGGAAATAGCTGCTACGCTAAAGCAAACCCTCATCCGAGGAAGACGCAAGGATGTGGATAAGCAATAAAGCAGATGCTAGTTCCTCTGTTCTCTTGTACTATTTCATGATTTCCACATACATTTCATATATACACAAGGAGAACTGGCTTAGTAAAAAAAAAAAAAAACAACCCAGCAAGGACGCCAGGACACGGGCCAGTGCATGTTCGCTGATAATAATAGAAACAATTATAAATATATGGTCTTTTGTGAGTGTCAAGACTTCAGGACAGGCCGCAAGGTCACCGTACACCAGTGTAGTTCCTTGTGACGCAGCATCATAAGCATTTTTATGAACTCATGCAGGTCAAACTCAGCAGATAGGATAACAGCCTGAACACTGAGCCCATGATGTCATTCACTTGCTTCGTTCCAGGCATGTTTGGCAGCTGCTTTGCTTTTATCAGTATCTGCGCTAACGTGTTTCGAAAGAAGCTGGCGGCGTTAGCGTGGGTTCAGATGGAAGGCAAATGCTAACTGTTCACTCAAAAAAGATTGCGATGCTTTCCGTTGCCAAATCATCAGGATTGGGCACAACGCATTGAAAAAAGTCTTGTATAAATGAATCAAGCTTTCTTATATCGCACGAATTTGGTTTTAGCTTTCTGAAAGGAAAGCTCTCTATTTTAGGGTTCTACAGTACAGTATGTAGATCCTTTAAGGGTTCCTCCATGAGAAAGACAAACACTTTATGGTCCTAGATTGAATCTTTTTTTTTTTTTTTCTAAGAGTGTTCTCTAGTATGGCCGCCTCACGTGATGATTATCTACAAATCCTCGTCTGGAGAACGCTTGCTCAAGTGAAAAAAAAAAATAAAAATCCGATCTCATCATCCAGCCAGTGTTTCATGCCTAGTTGCAAGAAGAAATGTTATGAAATCGTCTAAAGCTGCTCTAGCGGAGGCTAAAGAGATTAGACCCAGGCCAATTCAACTCCATCAGACAAGGGAGCTATAAAAATGACTCTTGGTAATGTAACGTCTTTTGTTTGGCTGGAGAAAGTGAGTCATTGGGTGTGTTTTCCACCAGCTGGCTTTGAAATCCTATGTCTTATTATTAGTCTGGCTGGTGTGGGTGGTAATCGGGCTGCAAATCTGCTAACCTGACCCTTTTTACAACTCTTCTAGGCACCGCTTGGCCTGCTGGGTAAGCCCGTCTCTATAGATCATTCCCCGATAGCGTGTGTTTAGTTTCGTGAGCCTGCGGTGATGTCATTAACCAATAGGTGGGCACCTTATGTTGAGGTTTGCAAGAAAGCTGGGAAATACCCTCCGACTCTTTTGCTGTGGTTTCTGAGGCTCAGATTTATATCTTAATACCAGATAGGCTCTAAAGCAAGACTTGAAATGTCTGTGTTGTGGTTAATAGTTTGAGCCCCTGGGAAAGTGCGAAGAAAACCATGGAATTGCCCTGTCAATGATTTTTTTTTTTACTGTATGGAGTCCCAACACATAGGCTAGCATAGCTGTTAAAACCCAACCCACTGGACTTATGGAATACTTTAGTAGACAATTCTCTAAAAACATGATGTTCTATGAAAACAACACACGCATTGCTGCTTCGAATGCATTCCCTGACTGGTTGCGACTCGCTCGCTTATGTCAGACGTCTGTCTGTTAGTTCCAAAAGCCGACCTGTTCGACTCTAACAGCTCTGCTTGTCCAAGCCTTAGGTCTTCAATTAAATTACTTTCTGTGCAATTATTTTGGGTGGTCCCAAGCACAATTTTTATTAAGATAAAGGGGCACTCGTAATTAGACTCACAGTAAACTGCTTACAGGCTCCTCAAATACATACACACAGGGTTCTATGTTTGGATTGAACTGACTGAACTGTGCTTGAACCAACCTGGACAAGTGCACCAGGGATGAATCCGCTCAGGTCAATACGGCGGTCATCGGGGTCCGGGTTTACAAGAGTCAGAAGCGAATATCCGCTCAGACGGAAACTGAGAGAGTTACTTCAGCGGAGAGGTATTCCTTGTTTGTTGAAAGGCACAGTAAGGTTCAATCCATACAGACTTTTGGCAAAGTTAACGCTCAGGAAGCTCTGGAGGTCGGACTGCACTACCAAGAACATTACACCGCAATACATTCTGAAGCATATCGGAAACCATGCCGTATTCACTGTATAATGCACTATTTTTGAAGTCACGTCCGGAACGTTGGGAATACCCATGCAGTTTGATGTTTGGGATGCACCATTCTGGACAAACTGTAGGAAAATGGTTGTGATCTATGAAACACAAAACCTTAGGTTAAATCGACAAGCCTTAACTCTAGTTCATATCCACTGTGATTGTTTAACCTCACAATATACAAGTCACGTTATATCACTAGTTCCTTTGCAAAGTTTCTGCCAGTTTTCTGGTTTTCCTAGTAGCACATGGCTAGTGTTATACGGTCACCCAAATTATCCAGCTAGTTTCCGAGGATACTCGGTATGAGTTCTTCAATGCTGGAATATGTCACTTCTTCAGACATTTTTAAACATGATTAGAGCTTCTATATCAGTTCGACTAAGGAAAGGGGTCTCATCAGTTTCTTCACTGTTGTCCATATTTAAATAGCTACCTAAGCTACCGTCAGGTTCGTTTAGATTCGGTCGAGCGTGTGTCGTACCTCGAACGCTATTGGCTGTTGTGCAAGTTGGTCACAGCGCCAGTCTAATTTCCTGTTTCAGAAGGAAATACGTCAATCACAGATAAGACGTCATTTCATAGGGACTTTAAAGAAAGACCCGTACCCCCGATCTTCACTCTAATTGGTGGTTGCTTCTCATTTCCACAAAGTAAACTTTTTCACCCTGCATTGTCGGTGTTTGCTTGGCAATCTGTAACTGTATATTGCCAGATCTTGTTTAAAAAAAAACCAAACAAAACAAAAAAAAAAAACATCCGGCTAAGGACACTTAAGTATCCAACAAGAGTATAATATTATCTTGATTACTATGACCGTCCAAGTCTTATGCATTGTTCTACCTTCTGCTTTCACTTGAATTAGCAAAGAATATGAAATATGAAAGCAGTTTTTGGAGTGGTGTCAGACATTTAGATCCTCTTTTAGATCCTCATTGGTAGAACAAATCTAGAAGGCATTCCCATGGTACACAAGCTCTGTTTTGTGTTTCGGAAGAACTGTTCATTGGAAATATTTGGAGCTGCCAGTGTTTCAGTGTTGCAGCTGGGCCTCATGGAGGTCTCCACTGAGCAAACTCTAGGCCTGCAGGATGTGTTTTTCTCCATGACTCCATGAGTACCTTTTTTTTTTTTGGTGTTTGGGCAGCTTGGCTGGGAAAAAAATCCACCTTGGTAAAGGGCAGGGGTGTTTGCACTACCGTGGACGCTGTTTAAATTCGAAGGAGGACATTCCGACTCGGCTCGTGTGATTCACGTCAGTTTACTTCAGGTCATTCCGAGAAGCCGGTCTGGAGAAAAACAAGTCTCTAGCTCTTAATACAGACCAAACCAAGGCACTGTTTCAGTGTAACGTATTGATGAACCGCATTGTTCCAAATCGGACATATTTCCTATTATTTGCGTCCATTTCGACTTTCTAATCAGGAAAGATTAATCATCGCAAACTTCTCTAATCGCTTTCTTTGTCTTGGCGTCTGGCTGATGAATTGCTGTTGGTTTCCTTTTTACCGAGCGGACGTGCTGTTGCACACGTATTTGGCTCTGCGTCCAGA
>JANDJT010000102.1:32985930-33009000 GCA_024331685.1 Stegophilus panzeri | reverse complement strand
TGCGAACAATGAGAATCGAGACTGTGGAGCCATAACAAGCTTAGCATTACATTAGTTCGTCATGGCTCATTACTTTCTCATAGCCTAGCATTACCTCCGTTTAATAATCCAGCTGAAATACAGTAAACAGCCTCCTTTGGCTTCCTCTCTCTCTCTCTTTCATGCAGCCTGTCTTTCTTCTATGTTGGTTATGGGTTGATGTCATTGTAATTGTTTGGGACGGCTTGCCAAAGATGAGCTTAGTGTGAGCGGCATGAGACTGCTGCCGCGTTTATCATAAGCAGAGTTTAAAAGGATAGTTTGTGTCACGTCACGAGCAGCCGTTCGCTGTCTCGGCCTCCTAGAATAGTTTCTCTTTCGCGGGCCAGACAGCTGGCCTCTTTCATACACTCCGACATGCAGGCATGCAGCACACACCACCTGAGCTGACGTGTCGATGGTGATTCTGAAACGATCCTATATTGATTTCTTTGACGCGTCTTGCTAATACGTGTGTACGTAAGGAAGGTGAGCTCCTGCTGTAGGAAAATAATCAACGACGCAGTGGTGTGATGTGGCCTGACATGTCTAAGAATGACTGTTTCCGGCCTGAAGTTGATTCTTTTCCTATTACAGCACACCCACGAGTGATTTCTTCCTTACTTCCATGAGTCATTTATTAAATAATGACACATCATGATGCTTTTTTATCCATTTATAGTTCCATTTTATGTTGTGGAACATCTGCGGAACAAGCTAGTTCCTGTTATGACTTACTTCATGCTTGTTATTTGATGTTTTATGCGTGTGTGTATACTAAACGGTCTGCATTAGGCCTAAGAAAAGCCTCTAATCGTTTTCTCGTGCCCAAAATTTCCTGTGTTTAAAGGCCTTCGGTGAAAGAAATACAGCATTAGGTCAAATCCACATTAAGCCTCCTGTTAAGCGGGACCGCTGTTTACCGAGTAAGACCTGAACATTCCTCGTGCCACATTCTGCCGTGGCGAAAGGGCGAAGGTAAAGGAGAGCTTTTATGAAAGATCACGGTTTGGGAATGACTCTGAAAAAGCGCCGAGCCAATGTGGTTTATATGCACACAGTATGTAGACTTCTGATGAGGGAGGAACATCAAAGCGTCCAAGATTCCTCAAGTTTCTCTCCTCCGTTTTCAACATTAACATCTTTCAGACTGTTTTAAAATAGTCTCGCTCTCAACCTTAGGAGGAAAAAAAAAAAAAAAAAAAAAAAAAAGAATCTCTGTCTCAGTGATCACGATAGCAATTTCCCATCCGTGTCCATACGGAGGTTTTCCCCAAGATCTCAGGTTGCTCTTCTGTTCCTATTTATTTAAGGTAGAAGGCAGAATCTGAGCTGAGGCTTGAAATTGAGGTTAAATAAAGATTCAGGCGATGACGACAAAAAAAAAATAAATAAATAAAGATAACATAAAATAAAAATCAACACGTCGGGTCGGGCGAAACTCCTAAATTAAAGACAAACACTTCTCAAACTTATTTAAGGAAGCTGATTAGGACTCTTTCTATTTTTGATTCCTGAGGCTCAGAGGTAATGCAAAACCTGACGATACACACACACACACATACATATGCACTCGTACACACACAAGCTAGAAGTATTTAAAAGAAAATAAACAAATTCAGGCTGAAAATTCCAGAGCGGGCTGATGTACCTTGTGGTCTGTCAGTGGTTACAAAGAACTCCTGTGTGTGTGTGTGTGTGAGAGGAATAGGGGTCTAGTGAACATTCCACTGGACATAAGAAGGCCTTACTTCTTACTTCTTTTGCCCTTTCCCTCCCTTTCTCTCTCTTTTTCTCCATGAGCTTGGTCTAAAGCCTGTTTTCCTAAGCTACTTTAGAATGTTTGTGCAACCAACCGTTGACCACTTCATTAAAAAGACTGTTTGATGCCGAGGCTAAGTCCAGCAGTGCGTCGGTTCAAACTGGTTTGAGAAGAGAGGCAACATTTTTCGGCATGAAGTAAACAAAGTGCTTGTATAGAAAATTTTTTTAAAAATTAATAAAAAGCCCCAGGTTAGAGCTATGGAGAAAATAGACCAGCTTAGGCCAGTTCGGGCCAGTTTAACCTTTATGTTCCGTTCAGGTGAAAATGGCCCGGTTTTAATTTTAACTAAAAATGGAAAAGAGTAAAAATTATGTAAAAAAAAAAAAAAAAAACATTATGTGGTAAAGTACATAAAAACATAAAAAAACAAAACAAAAAAAAAAAACATTTATATTAACAAGATTATGTTTATATTTGTACAGATGAGTGCAAAATCCCCCATGGTTTCTGGGTGAAAAAAATTAAATGCATTTATTTTACCATTATTATTATTAGTAGTAGTAGTAGTAGTGAAATAATAATATTTGCTAAAAAAAAAAAAAAAAAATAAATAAATAAATAAAATTAAAACACCTAGAAGAAACCATGGGGAATCAGTTATATAATACTACTATTACTACTACTACTACTCATAATAATAATAATAATAATAATAATAATAATAATAATAATAATAATAATAATAATTAGTAGTAGTAGTAATAGTAGTAGTCATATTTATTTTTATTTATTTATTTATATATATATATATATATATTTTTTTTTTTTGCAAGAATTTAAAAATAAAATGTCAATTTACTTGGCAACAAGACCAAGACCAAACGATCCAGAAGTTTTACCATGACTGCTGTTATACTTTTTTTCTCTTTTCTTTTTTTTTTTGCAACCCTTGCCTTTATAGAAAATTCTGACCAATCAGAATCAAGAATCAAGAATTCACTGAGGCGTAATGAATAAAGGATATTCAGGAATTCCAAATTGTTGTATTGGCTATGCCCAATGCTTGTCCCTCTTTTCTCAGCTTCAAAATGGCTTCCTTTTCTCCCATAGACATCTCTCGGGTCTTCGTGTTGGTTTATACTTTTTTTTAAACAACAAATGCTGTCTTCACAGGTGAAACCAAGGGCTCGAACCAAGAGTAGACATTCAGAGCTATTCATTCTTTACACAATTCATTTAACAGGGCACACCTGGGCTGCAAGAAACAGTACATCAGTCACATGTTCCAATATTTTTTGATCACTTGGAGAGAGAAAAAATGGGTGGGTTTAAACAAAAGGTGCCACGTTTTAAGTTGTTTAAGACGAAAACGAAAGGTGTAATTCTGATCTATCGTCTCACATTCATCTCTTGATCTCAAAACCAAATGTATTCAATGTGTAGTGAAAAAATACAAGCGCCAAGATGCTGTATTTTAAACCATGCATATCGATAATGTGTTGTTTACATTTCTAATAGCCGAGATGAAGAAAAGGAAACCTTATTGCTACGATTTTAGAGATGTCCTGGCGTCGATCATCGAAAGTTTGCCTACACTTCCTCAACTGCTTGCTCTTGCAGTTCTTCAGCCAAGTTCTGCATACAAGATGGAAATGGAATAAAGAGAGGAACGGAAATGGGGTAGTCTCCATTAGTAAGCAGGCATTACCTGGCAAAAGTAACAAGTAGCTGAGAGTAAATACAGCTAGGTTCGTTGGAGCCAGTGTGTTTTGCGCACGAGCGGAAGAATTGGCTAGAGGTGTTAGAAAAGTGTGTGTGTGTGAATGAAGGGGTGTGTGGGTTGGGGTGTTGGAGAGAAATCGCACATTATCGTGTGTACATGTGTGTGCGTGTGTGTGTGAGAGAGAGAGAGAGAGCTTCCTCCTTGTGTTTGGGTTTGCAGCACTCTGGCCCTTGACCTTTAACCCCTAACCCCTCAGCGTTCACCCTTAACCCACATTCTGTCAGTTTGCACACCTGTAGCATAACAGCATGCTCAGAGGAGCACAAGTACTGTATGTATGCACACTACTCTAATCTAAAGTATCTAATGTAATGACTTACTACAAATTCTGAAGGGTTTCTCCCTTCAGTCTCCTCTTCAGGAGATGAAATCCTGCTCAATTGGGTTAAGGTCCGGTGATTGACTTGGCCAGTCTAAAACCTTCCACTTTTGCCCCCTGATGAAGTCTTTTCTTGAGCTGGCAGTGCGTTCTGGTTCATCGTCTTGCTCCCAATTACGTTCCTCCTTATTAAATTGGATGCATTTCTCTGTCATACAAAATGTTCCTGTAAACTTCTGTATTCATTCTGCTGCTACCATCATGAGTTCCATCATCAATAAAGATTGGTTCCAGAAGCAGCTGTGCAAGCCCAAGCCATGACACTACCTCCACCATGTTTCACAGATGAGCTTGTATGTTTTGGATCACGATCAGATCCTTTCTTTCTCCACACTTTGGCCTTTCTGTCACTTTGGTAGAAGTTAATGTTGGTTCCAGAACTTTTATGGCTCATCTCTGTATTTCTTTTTGCGAATTCCAATCTGGCTTTCCGATTCTTACTCCTGATGAGTGGTGTGCATCTTGTGGTATGGCCTCTATATTTATACTTTCACCCCTTCCCTATGGAGGTTGTTGGTGATGTCACTGATTTTGGGCTTTGAGCCAAGCGCATAAAGTTTTATGTCGAGAAAACCTTTTTTATTATATAAATCCTGACTGGAATAGCGCATGACGATGATCTGACCTGAGATCAGTTCAGGGTATTCTCTCATACAAGCTGTGATTTGATGATTAAAACCAAACAAACACTCATTCTGAATCAGCACAAACAGTAAACCGACCAACTACAAGCCACTCTCTGTTTTGACTTTCCGCTCCAGAGCTTATATCGGCAACAAACAGTCTGTTGTCTTGGTAACGTATGCTGTAATGGTTTACGCCGGCAAATATGATGATGATGATGACCTCACTCTCGGAGAGGGGAGTCTGTTTACCTCTTTAGTTTTCTTTTCCTCCTTCCACTCCTTCTCTCTCTCTCTCTCTTCATTCACTCTTATTTCTTTTCATACAGTCTACATTGACATCGTGCTGGTTTTCTAGCACATACTGTACAGAAGTGCTCATTCTGCCCACTGACTCATTTTCTGATCTACGTTTTTCTAATACGTAGGAGCTGAGAGGCTTCTTTGTGTGTTAGCATCACAACGAGGTACAAAGTGTACGTGAGAGTCTGTGCGGAGAGATTCTGATCCTTTGGGTTCAAGGACATAAAGAATTACTGTATGTGGTATATGATGAATAAAACACTTTCTGTAATAAAATGAATAAAGTGATAGGTGTGTGTGTGTGTGTGTGTGATTCCCAGACGTGAGGGAAGAAAAAAAAAAAAAAACATGTCCATGTACGCATTGTGACAGGACATTTTTTTTTTCTGATTTGCTCTCGGTCCTGTGCGTGCGTCACTACCTTTGGCACTTCGACTCTTTCGCATTCCACACCAGAGAGGAATCCTCGCCATCCTGAAACTCCGCTTTGTTTCATCGCACACAAATGCACCCTCATGGCAGACTGACCTCAAACCTAACCCTCAGCTTAACCCCAAACATTCATCATATCTCACATGCTGGAAAGCAGAGAGCGAGCTCTTCCTACTGAGCATTAAATCTGAATGACAGCATACCGTAGCTTAACTCAACAACAACAACGTCAGAGGCTGACTGGTTTAATTGTGAATCGTGAATGCTACTGCTAGCTAATGGAACATCATGTGGTGCTGTTACTTTTTATAGTTACATTTACTGTTGTGAAACATCCACAAAGCAAGTTAGGCCCTGTTTACGCTAGTGCGTTTTCGTTTTTAAAACGCATAACTGTTGCTACGGTTACGCCTGTCATCTACACTACTCCGGCGTTTTCGACCCTTAAAGACGGAAAAAAGAGCTGTTTAGAGTATATAGTATGTAGCTGTTATAACATAAGTGATAACAGGAACTGTTTGGTTTTGAGGATGGTTCCACAATATTAAATGCAACTATAAAGCAATAAAAAGTATGAAGTAACTATAAATGGACCAAAAAAAAAATATTAATTAAAATAATAGCAATAATAATTGTTGGAAATTCGCTGCGGTATAAGATGTATAAAACACTTCCTGTAATAAAATGAACTACTCCGGCGTTTTCAACGGAGACTTCCGTGTAAACAGACCAAAACGAAGACTTTTGAAAATGGGGGCGTGGCTTCGCCCACATTCGCTCCCTGATTGGGTCTTCCGGATCATTGCGTATCCTTCCCTGATTCGTCAAGCCCCTACCATGTGACCATTACGCTACCTTGATCATATTCACAACAACACGGAGACTGAACCGCAAGCTTTGCTGGCTTTGTCGTCATTCTTAGCAGCCATTGTGCAGTTAAAGTCTGTATTTTATAATAATACAGCTGCCTACATGTGCAAGAGGCGAGCTCTGATTAGAGAAATCGGCAACAAATCTCATTTCCATCGGCGTAAGACCGCCGGTTTGTTGTGCCTGCCGGCAATTAGCACCCAACTTCCTGTTTACACTTGTATACGCATGCCCAGTGTGAATGAATGGTCATGTGACATGCGTATTCGGTCGTGTAGTGTGGACGGAAATGGTTTGTGACACACAGCAGAAACGCACTAGTGTAAACAGGGCATTAGTTCCTGTTAACGTTTCAGTTATTGCATCAATAAACAGATATTCTCTCACCAGCCTCTGTTTTTCTCTCTTTTGAAGGTAAACACAGTAAAACTGGTGGAAATCTTACAGCGTTTTACCTCTGACTGTTACAACGTGCTCACACTTGAGACTCCTTCCAAAACGGCTCACTTCACCATACCAACACATCACCATCCCAGTTTTTCAAATATCTTTTGTTTGTTGTTACCATGGAAATAATAATGCACGAGAACAAGCGCATAAATGTAAACAAACAAGAACGCTATAATCATTTACTGTAATCATTTATCGGAATCGGACACAACCAGCCAGAACACACTGACGAATCTGAAATGCACCCTATGTTCCCAAACAAAATCGTGGCGCGATTTCGTAGGGGACGAAATGTGCCAAGCCTCAGGACGGTAAACTGCGTTTGGCTCAAAGTCTATCAAACATTCATCTTCAGTAGAAACGAAGTGTTCGGACCTTCAGATCACCAGGTGATGCTTAGAAAACATCAATATTTATCCTGCCAGAGCTTTGAGGAAGCTAGAGGAGAAATTGTTTATTTCTCAAATATACCCTTTGACGAGAACACACACACACACACACACACACATACACACATACACACACAAACACCATCCATGCAAACATGCAAGTCCTGCACACATGGATAGACAGCTACACGGCCTCCACGCGGCTTCCAAAGTAAAGTTTGCATTCCGTGGACGGTTCGGCATATTTGGCACTGTGTGTGCACGCGTGTGTGTGTGTGTGTGTGTGTCTCGCACAAATTTCACTTGCCACTCCTGGGATGGTGAATATTAGTGGAGGAATGTGTGTCTGTAACACAGTTGTGGCCTTTTCGCTCACTGGCTATTTCCTGTCCCTCAAGAAAAGGTAAATACAGGAGTTTATTTCTCTCAAGCCTCGTTGCTGAGACCTAAAAATACAGCTGTCAGAACCCCGCGGGACATCTGGCATGGTGCTTGATTCCACACACACACACATAAGCACACAGAGGTGCGGCCCTTTCATGCAGGCCTCAACTGAGAACCAAAACACCTCATGAAAGTCTCAATGATTGTATATGTAAAATATTTTTTTTAAAAACATGAAGAGGACACGGTCAAAGGACACAACTTTGAACTTGTTAGAACATTTGATTATGTAACATTGGTAATATTTTGGCCCAAACGTGGCACAGGCTTGGTTCAGAAGTGGTTTAAATTCAAGTCAATGAACGCATACTGTCAAAAATGATTATTAAAAATAAATAAATAAATAAATAAATAAATAAATAAATGAAGGGCTGAGATCTCCAGGTATATATGCTAATAATACCGATCAACAGTTTATTTAAAAATCCCCATTATTATGAGGCGGTAGTAGAATTCGAACACATTAAACTCAGTGTAACGCGATATATAATCAAGCGATAAAACAAAACGTAATCAACTGCGCTTGCTGATTATCACATAAACACTAGGAGAGGAACGGAAAGAATTGAAATGATTCAAAGTTTGCTAGAGAGAAGCGCTCGTTTACCGAGGATTCTTTTGTGAGATGAGTTAACACGAATGAAAAGCATACAAGTCAAAGAGGCTGAAGAGGATGAAGAAGAGAAGGAAAAATGAGTCACAGGATAATGAGCTGGTTTTATGGTGTGTTTCCTCTACAGAGGATAACCCTCTTCATCTAGACACGACAAACAACATGGCTGCTGAGCAAGGGTAACTCAAGGAGGACGTCTAATACCAACCCATCTCTCCGTTTTAGAGGAGAGAGAGAGAGAGAGAGAGAGAGAGAGAGAGAATGTGTGCCTGTCTGTACTTACGCTGTTGAAAACAAATGAGAGGAAAATGTGATGTTCTGATCGTGTGGGCATATGATTCGGCTTTCACTTAGTGAACCAAAGCATATGCTTTAGATTTTTCAGAAAAAAAAAAAATATATATTTTGATTCAACACAACACTGTGATATAAAGAATTAAAAAAAAAAAAAAGATCACGTGTCAAAGTGTCTCCAAGCATGGTATCCACGACACTGGCTCCACCCACCATCACCTGCCATCAATCATAGTGGCTTGACAATTCATTCTGACCCCATCTCTTCCCAGTCATTAATTATGTCTCGCTCCAGCCCTCGTCTTTCTTTGCAGCTTCGTGAAGTATGGCTTGCGTATCACAGCTGTACGCCGTTTCCCATGCTTCCCTGAGTTCTGAGCGTTCCAGGCCTTGCTCCCAGCTTGCCTGTTTTTAATTTACGATGGGCTGTGTCTCAAACGCTAGAAATCCATGCCAGATTGAATGGAATCCATCGTAAATGATTTCTTGATGGTTGTTATTTTGAAGTCTTGGTAGCTGCATATACCCATAATGCACCAGGAGTGTATGGATGGCAGTTTTATCACTCAATAGCTGTGTGCAGTGAGTCTACTTCAAATAATTATGTAATTAAACACAGCATAAAGGTTCATCATTAAATGAAACACTCTATAATGAGGCAGTTCGTACTGCATCGTAAATCTGATTGGTCAGAAGGTGCTCGTTAATGTTCTATAAGAGCAGAAGCTCTGAGAGTAGCGCCTGTTGCATGGTGAATCACAGGTTTTTACTGTATTGATGCACTAGATCTAATATGTTTCTGTAGAAACAACGCTCTAGTGACGTGTATGAAGAGCGTTTCTTGTCTTATTAACTTAAAGATAGAAAAAAGAGAGACTGCTACTTATAACATACAGAACTGACTTTGTCATGTAGAAGTTCCACTACGTTAAAGTGCACCTATTATGGTTTTTCAGACATGCCCTTTCATGTAGTGTGTTATATATGTAGCTGTTTGTGAATGTAAAAAGTCTGCAAAGTTTCAAAAATCAAAGCGCACGACAAACGGAGTCATCGACTCACAAAAGAAGGAACCGATTCTGAACAGCTCAAACGAGTCATTAGTGATTTTAGACTTTACTTCCTGTACTAACCTACGTAGGTTTGCAACAAAAATCCCCGCCTCTGGTCTTCAACGGCTGCTCACTGACAGCGGTAGACCAATCACAACAGACTGGCACGTCTGACCAATCAGAGCAGAGTATGCTCTCTGAAAGGAGGAGTTTCGAACGAATCCTTTAGAACGGATCATTGAACGAATCGTTTGTGACACTGGGACGGAAAAAAAAGGTAATGCTGCAGTTTAAATTATAAGTATGTTAAAGTGTTTTTAGACCTCGGATGCATGTAAATCTATTGTATGAGACCTTTAAAACAAAATTAGGCACGTTTCAAAACCATAATAAATGTAATTACTGTTCAAACGCACAAAAAGCATGGTGTTTTTTTTTTTCTAACAAAGTAAAAATTGTTATAATTACAAATTACTCTGATATAAGAGGGGAAAAAAATCACTTCAGAATGCGATGTTATGGGAAAACATTCAACTTCTGGGTGGTCGCAGTATCTCCATTTCACATTAGGCCTCACACCACCCCCGCCTTGAATATTTTCCTAGAACGGCACACCTGATTGAGTTGAATTCCTTACATAACAAATAGGCCACAATAGTGCATTTTCTTCACAATATCTATAAACACTAAACCAAATGCTCGTTCAGGTTTATCTTAATGACTGTTACTTCTACTAAGGGCTTTTTATTAAACGGTATCATTTAGGATACACTCAGGGGTTTAACAAATCTACATTAACCTACGAGCAATAACAATTTTACAAAGAAAACTCACATTCTTTTTAGATTTTAAACAAAGAATTAAAGTATGCATGTGCTTACATCCAACCAAGTGAGCCAATCATGCGTTAAATGAATGTTCTCGCTAGTAAACACTGACCTCTTCTGGTAAACCTGGAACTGAGTTGTCCAGCACTAAAAGGATCGTAGCCGGTTTGCAGTCTCTTTCACTAGCTTCTGGCAAATTGATGAAGCACTATGAGGCCTCACACGAATGCTCAGGTGGACACTGTGAACATTACTTCACCAGAACTCACTGTAAACTGAGATGGTGAGGGAAATTTCAGCCTAGTAAATCACATGACTACTCTGACTAGCTGAGTGAAACCAATAAAGTTTCACCGCATACAGTACAGTTCTTTGGATTCTGGACTCATAAGGCCGAAAATGTACAGTGTATAATAAAATATGATTTAAGCCATATACATTAGTAGGTTTTATAACAGGAGATGCCTCTTTAGGCTACGTTGCTCTTATCTTTTCCCTTGACCGTGGTGATTATGATCATTTTTGTTCCTGGATAGTAAAGGTAGTTAGTAAAGGTAGATAGTAAAGGAATCTGACTGGAAAGTATTTCATCCGACTTCTCGTTTCAGTTTAAATGTATAAGTTACCTCAGAAAAAGGGATATTTTACCTCAGAATTTTAGGTTTATAAGCATTTACGCTGACACGCAAGGTTTTATGGTGTAGTTTTACTTGCTAGCTAGGATTAGAGTAATTTATCAAAGGTCAGCACAAATATCTTGTTAGTTAGAATGCCTGGTGTTATTTAGCAAATGGTAGCACAAATGTTAGCTGGCTAGCTACAGTTATACAATATATTTAGCAGGCAAACTGTAGGACTACAGCTTGTTTTTATATGAATAATGTAAAAACAAACAAACAAACAAAAACTTAATCAAACCTCTGTAACGCTTAGCACTTTTGTTTGGAGAGTTATCACTCCAGCTTTAAGAATTAAAAATCTGAATTTATTTGAGAAGAAAAGGGAAATTTAGAGTTATATTTGTTCACTTATTAGTATTTTGGCTTATAGTCACAACACACAAAGATTTCGTTGTACTGGCTAGCTAGCATTAGTGTTATTGTTTAGCAAATAGCTGGCTAGCAAACAATGTTAGCAGGCTAGCGGAGGGAGAAAAAAAAGCTTGAGATTAAACAGCATTCGACTTCTCATTTCAGTTGAAATGTATAAATTACCTCAGAAAAAGGGATATTTTACCTCAGAATTTTAGGTTTATAAGCATTTACGCTGACACAAGGTTTTATGGTGTAGTTTTACTTGCTAGGTAGGATTAGAGTAATTTATCGAAGGTCAGCACAAATATCTTGTTAGTTAGAATGCCTGGCTAGCTAGCATTAGTGTTATTGTTTAGCAAATAGCTGGCTAGCTAGATGCAAACAATGTTAGCAGGCTAGCTGAGGAAAAAAAACAGCTTGAGGTTAAACAGCATGATGGGAAAACTTTCAGACTTATGAACTCCATGTTGCTTTGACACTTTGCTGTATTATTATTGGTGCATTTGGACTAAAATAGAGTAAAACACTTGAGCTATAGAATAGTTTAATATTAATATAAATGACTGAATAAATCACTACTTGTAGGGGCTCAAATTTCCTAAATTTCTTGCCTCTAGTCTTCTTAACTTCCTTTACACACCCTCAAGACTTCATTTCTTGGACAGAACTCCCATTTTGGAAATCCCTGATGCAGACTTCAAGGCCAGACAGTGGATCAGACTGAAAGGAAGAACAGGAAGTCACTTTGGCACTACAGGATGTGGGATGTTAGATTTCTCATTACTCTGAGATACTCTCACCGGCCTGTGAGGTTCCACTTCGAGCATCGATAGCGAGTTCAATCTGTGTGGGCAGAAAGGAAAGGGAGGACGAAAAAGATCGACCTTTAGGCTAATATTCAATGAAGCCACCAGAAATCCAGTGTGATCTGCTAATGCACAAAGTTTCTGCTTTTCCACTAAACCAGTCCAAGTTCTTGTGGTTTTAATTAACATTTGGACTTTGCTGTGTTATTATTAGAGGTTGGAACTCTGGTGGGGGGCAACACATACTCTTTTCACCAGGAGAACAAGTATTGCCTGAAGCAAAAGCATGTTGTTTGTTTTACCCAAACTAACCATGCTAATTTAACGAACTGTTAACTCAAACCAGCTACATGTCATTTCATTTAACATGCTACTGCTCGTAAAATGGAGCGCTAAACCTAAATCTCTTCTCCTCTCTGATTCATGTTGCTGCTGAGCGAAATAAACAAATAACATGAATCGGACTTGCCCTTCATGTCTGCCATGATTTATTGTAGCCTTTTCCTCGCCAGCGCAAACCCTCGCCTACAGTTGGCAGTGCACCCTTAGTGAGTCACCTCTCCTGTTGCTCAGCATCCGCTTCTCCTTCTGAAAGTCCAGTGGTCTTGCGTTTTGGCACTTTCCTCTGTTTAAGGCTCACTCAGGTGTAGTAGAGCAGGGGAACCCTGAACCATGCAATGCCAAGGATCTATCGTGCCAGCTTGGATATTTTCATATGTTCGTTCACATTAATTCATCTTTTTTTTTTTTCTTCTTTTAATCTATGTTTAATAAAAGGACATTTTTGCCCAGTCTGTCAGGAAAGATTTGCCTTTAGTATAACTTTTCAGGTAATGTTACAGCTTGTTACAGGTTATGCTAATATGCTAATATGTTAAACGCTAATATGCTAATATGCTAATATGTTATGCTAATATGTTAAACATATGCGTCCATGACGTGGAGTCAAAATGGAAGACGTATATAACGTAATAACCCTAACCCCTAACCCTAAGTGCATCTAAAGTTTTAGAAATAGCTAAATTCCAGTTAGGCTGCTAATGATCGCCAGCAAGATAAAGTTAACATAGCCTAAGTAACTAGAAATTAACTTAAATAGTTATACCAGGCATCGAGTGTTTAACATCACTGTAGAAAACAGTAGGGTAATTTGTTTAACTGCTCTGAAAAGCATATACATTTTTCTGGGAATCCCAGATGCTTTACCTTTGGCCTAATTCAAATGAAGTCTGTATTTTTTGAGATAAAATTTTTTGAGGTTTTTACATTTTTTTTTTTTAAATCTAAAAACTGTAAGGCAAATCTCAGCCCTAGCAAGGTCGAAAAAAAGAAAGAAAAAAAAAAAAGCAAAATCATTCATATTCAAATACTTTTGGCAGCTTCCGAGCTCCATGCCACCCTGACCAATGAAAACAGAAAACAAGATGCTCTTACCGCTACTGATTTTTTCTTTTTTCTTCGTGGTTTCACCAGCACCTCCAGCAACCAAAGAAAAGAGAAACTCCAGTGTCTCTGCGGACTCTAAGCGCACACAGTACTGTACTGCACTTTCTGGGCAGCTGATATGAGGGAGAATTGGTGTTCTCTGTGGTACCAGGGACTCCCAGGCACTAACACTGGACTTACATAAAGCAGACCTGAGCCTCTGGAATGGATAATCACATCACTGTGAACAATCAGGAGGAAACGTACTACATTTTTCACAAAGCAGCAAGAATACGTTTTCTTGACCGTTTCTGAATGTTTTTGACTTCATGGCTTTTGACTTCATTGACTTCATGGCGGAATGTTTGCAATGTGCATCTTTCTTGGAAAATCACATTCCTACAGTGTTTAGTAAAGAATGTAACATTTGTGGGTGTGCGATTATAGGAAAATAATCAGCGATGGGAGGGAGTGATGCGAAGTGACGTTTCTAACACCACCTCAATGTCGATTACGTTCCTATAGCAGCAAGTCCTGAAGTGTTTTATTCCTCTTATACCACAGTAAATCACCAGCGATTACAATAATAAAAAAAAAAAATTTAGCTCACAAGTTAGCTCCTGGTATCATTTACACTAGTGGCTACAAACAACAATTCCCGTGCCAGCCTATCCTTTTAAATCTCTTTTGAAAATAACAATAATAATAAGAGAAGAAGAAGAAGAAGATCTTTTATGAATTAAAGCTTTATTAATCGATTAATATCACAGGAAATAATATCACCGTCTGTTAATGTGAAAGAGAATATATCAATTATCTAAATGCTAATTATGCCCTTATGTAGCTACGATGCTGTAAATATTCCTTTATAGCACCTAACCAGCACTTTAGTGTATATATATATATATATATATGTATGTATATTTAAACCACAACACTGTTGAATTCTCGAATTTCACTGTTGAATTAATTTCTATAACAGCACAGCTCATACGGAGGTTTATACTAATCCCACTCAATCGAATACGTTATTGTTTCCATAGTAACAACTCGTGAATATATTAACGTATGAAGTTTTCTGTAAATAGATGCTTACTTAACATTTTAGGAAGGAGTCTCCAGTGTCAGAGCTTTCTAACAGTCAGAGGTAAAGCTTAACTTGACATTCTTGGTGAGGGAACATTAAATATATCAAACTGATTACAAAAAAAAAAAAAAAAAGTTTGACAATTTTTAGCAAATACATTTAAAAAAAAAAATTCAATCACTGACAAATTGCTGCATAATAAGAAGTATCGACACTTCTGAAACGTGCTGTTATTGGAGAAATAATTCGAAGAAGTTTTTTTTTTTCCCCCCCTACTTCATGTCAGGCTTTATCACACCATAGTGTGATGTCTTTGATAGTTTTCCTAGAACAGCACACCCCCAAGTGTTCAGTTCCTTACTTAATGTGCACCAAATTAGACTAATTAAAGAATACAGCTTTACAAGTATCAGAAAAGAAAAGGATAATTATGCGTTCGTTAACAGCACTGTGTAATTCGCCTCATTTGACTGCTTGATTAAACAACAGCAACTGGGATTTTGCCAATTAGCAGCCGATTATTTTGACGCCCGTTTGCAATTAGGCTCAAATTTTCCATCTAATTGTACGCAGGAGTCAGAAGTAGAGAAGAACAGGATAGTCGGCGTCCTTGGGTGGCCGAAGCAGTTCGGTAAGCTCAAATCCCAAACGCCATCGTGGTCAACTACTCACTGAAAAAACCTTTATGAGGCGCAGCTGAAAAAGTCTTTCTAAGCGTCTCAGCATGAGTGATAAATCGTACAATGCTTTGGAGTGCAACTAACGAAGAGAATAAAGAACTCTGTGTAGAAAGGGAGGAGTACAATAAGGATGAATGAATCACTGGGGTCTAATGAAATTTATGTGACTGAATCAGTCGCTTGTGGTGACAGAAAATCGTTCTCTTATGAAGATGACCGAGCGTGTCGAGACATGTTCCAGAGTCTGGGTCAGGACTAAATCTTTGTTGAGGTCTATGGAAGTTGGAAATAATGGTGCAGTAATGACATAACGGTGATGACAAGTTCATGGATAGTGTAAGAACTGAGCTGCCTTGAATTTAAAAGAATTGAGGGATTTCAGGGTTCAGAGCTGCTGCTGTAGTTTCAGTTTATTCCAGCATTTTGAATGCTGGAATTGAATGAATGCTTGTTAATACATTTCTCTCAGATCTGATTGTTCAGACGGTGTTGATGAATTTTCTAGACCAGCAGCTCTGACGACACAGGTTTATATTAATGCACTCGTATGAATATGTATGTCCGAGATGTTTATTTGTCATTTTTCCAAAAGATTCTGAACACATAAATGCTGACAGACGGCTGTGAATTAAAAGGAATAAAAAAACGTTGGGGTGCGCTGTTGTTGGAAAAACAACAACGTCCGGGATTAACCCTGTATTTTCCTACAATAGCATGCACCCATTGCAATTTATTCCGTAATCACTATCCAATCCTAATGGGACTCTATAATAATAAGGGCTTTATTATTACAACATACAGTGAGTACAGTACAGTACAAGCATACACGTAAGTATATGGGCTTTTCCGATTTGATCCAGGATGTTCCATAAATTAATTATTCATACTAATAGAATAAAAAAAAAAAACAAAAAAAAAAACAATAATAGTAAACATTTCTCCAAATATATTTTCAAGTATTTCAAAAACATTTTAAAAGCTAAAATATAGAAATATATGACTGGCAGTGTAAGTCAAAGGGGACTTAGGAAACATTATAAGGTAACGCTTTACAATAACAGTACATGAGCGATCACGCACTAATCCCTGAAGTAATACTTACTTAAATATGAACTAATGATGAGTTAAAGCGTGTGCTAATCACGAACTAATGAAGAGTCTTACAGTATGAATTCATACGTGAATAACGGCCACCTTAAGTACACGTTAGCACACGTTTGTTAGTTCATGTATTAATTAACACGTCAGGGGAAACTAAATCAAACACGCTCTATAAGAAAGAATATGAATTAAACGTGCATCATTTGAAATTGTTTATGTAATTCGCCGTATTACGGCTGCGTACACAAACATCACCGGATGACGCCTCCTCGATCGATCCTCCTTATCGAACGTAGAAAGACGCGCCTAATAACAAAACACCAATCATTTCATCTCAATCTGTTTTGCGTCATTCTCCATTCACTTCTCTTTAAATCCCACTGTAGTACTAGGACATGCTCTTCATTAGTTCGTGATTAGTACATGCCTTAACTCATCATTAGTTCATTTTTAATTAAGTATGAATTCAGGTATTAGTGCATGATTACTCAAGTTCAAGACTGACTTAAAACGTTTTTGTGCTTGATAGGTCTACAATGTAATGCTTTATTAAATGCAAAGCTGAGACTATAGATCAAATCCTCACTGTATGCTGTATGTCTGAAACCACACCCTATTCTATGCATCAATATATATATATATATATGTACAAATGCACTAGTTAGGGACTTATTTTTTTTAAATCATCATAATCATGTCTGAAAGCACAGTGAAGTACACCTATAATGTAGTGCTTTCTGATATCCCATAATGCACTGCAATGGGGTAGTGTCCAAACTCCCATAATGCACTTTGTAGTTGTACTAGTTGTAAAAATCAGTTGTAAGATAAATGTATTATAGTGTACTACAAATGTTTCATCCAAATGAACTCCAAGTGAATAAGAACAAACAAAAAACAAACAAAAACATTCACAAACATTTTTCTATTCACGTCTAACTATTGTGTATTGAGATATTGTACTTTTAGAATATTTAAATTCTGTGAATATGTTCTTCTTAAGAAGATCTGAGGAAGAGAGGAAGTGGACTTTCCACTGAGGATGGTTAAATATTAGAGATGTTCGGTTAGAGAGTGTATAATACATCATTATTTGTTTACGTTTGTAGTCATGCTGGTTCATTTCTCCAGACTAATCACGTCCATCAGTCCAACAACATCCTGCTGCTGTTCTCCCGTGATGTTTCAGTGATTCAGTGCGTGATGTTTGTTGGAATAAAGTTTTCTCTAGACTACACGTCTTCCCTATTCACATGGCGTCAGCGCTGTGCGTTGTGAAGGAAGAGTAAGGACGTAACTGTGAGGGCTAGTACAGACAGCGCGTGATGACCCCGGGATGCCGAGCTGTTCGCACACGCGCTCTCGGCAGGCGGTCGAACCGATTTCATCTTCGGTGGAGGCATGATCGTACCCTGAACCTGAGCAGAGGGAAGGGAAGAGACGTCAGCTACGGAGCGCAATAAATTGAACAGAATGATGACCATGTGTGTGGCAGCTGTGCTTCTAATAATGAACACTCGTCGAGAAAGAATACAAACGGAACGAGACGGTTCAATAAAGTGGTGCGGCCACACGAGGGCGCTAAGGAGGCATTCGAGTCTCGGAAGCTGTAGCTCTACAGTTCTTTCTCGATTTAGAAATCTGTTTTGGCCAAATTTAGAAATAAGGAATATTATTAAAATCAAATATGTGCCAACAAATTACAGTTCATGGCCAGCTTGTGCCTCCTGATTTTTTACCCACTGTTGAGATAAGAAATAATAATACATTATAATAACTAAATGAATGAATGAATGGATGAATGAATAAGCATGTTATACCACTATTTATTTATTTATGTATGTATTTATTCTCTCTCTCTCAGTTTAACCACAAATTTATTCTTGAAAGGTAAAAGCAGCTCTGCAGTGAGAGCTACGCTTATTTTACAAGTGTTGCATGTCTGTTGTGGGATTAGTACGAGTGACTACCACAGACAGATGGCCTGGGTTAATGAAACAATGTTGTACCGAACAACTATTGAACAGAACATGCGGTTAACAAGGAACCCCGCCCACTTATTTCGTTTTTTTCCTCTATTTCCACTTACCAGCCACTCGTCATAACCCAGCTTGGAGCAGCGCACGTTAATTGGGAGCTTCAGCACAACTTCGTTGAAGTCCTTTCCTCTCTTCTTTGTCCATCGGAACTTGTCCATGGCTTCGGTGAACGGAAGGTTGCTGTACTTCTTCGGACTTTTAATCACAAAAGGCCACGTCCTGCATCGAGCATAAAAACGGACGATTTATGTTGATGAGTTTCTGATAACTTCGAATATACGGTATATTCTAATTAGACTGATTAAAAGGTCAAAAATGTTTCAGTGTTATGAGTCGCAGGCTTTTATTATGAACTTTTCTGTCATGTTATGGGTCTACTTGCATCCTTAGTGCGAAGAATCGCTTCAAATGAATATATTATATAGAGTTACATTTATATAGCGCTTTTCTAGACGCCCAACTTGATTTACATAATATTATGGGGGTTGGTGGCTCTTCAACCACCACCAGTGTGTAGCATCCATGGCAGCCATAGTGCACCAGAACACCCAACATACACCAACTATTAGTGGAGAGGAGAGAGTGAGGTAGCCAGTTCAGAGATGGGGATTATTAGGGGGCCATGATAGAGAAGGGCCAGTGGGGGAATTTCGGCGGGACCCCGGGGTTATACCCCTACTCTTTTATGATAAGTGTCCTGGGATTTTTAATGACCACATCCGAAAGACAGGGGGCAGTGGTGGCTTGGCGGTTAAGGCTCTGGGTTACTGATCGGAAGGTCGGGGGGGTCAAGCCCCAACACTGCCAAGCTGCCACTGTTGGGCCCTTGATCAAGGCCCTTAACCCTCTCTGCTCCGGGGGTGCTGTATCATGGCTGACCCTGCGCTCTGACCCCAACCTCCTAACATGCTGGGATATGCGAAAAAAAAGAATTTCACTGTGCTGTAATGTATATGTGACCAATAAAGACTTATTATTAAGGTTGTAGGTTGCTGTTGTAGGAAAATAATCAGTGATGGCTGATGGCTCCCTAGTGGTGCAACACAAAAGCGTTTGACCTATCGTCGAGAACAGAACTGGCCTTGCTCCATAGCGAAATGATAATGCGTTAGAACAACCTGTGATTCGACTTGCAGCTGGCATTACTGTCCGAATGACCAATCAGAATCGAGTGTTGTGGTATAAGCCTGTTTGAACCATCAACTCCTAGAGAACTGAACAAGACGCTTGAATGTTTTTTTTTTTCTAGAACAATATGATGGTTCAAACTCCTTATATGGAGTGTGTGTGGCAGATGTAGTTGGTGGGGGTTGTGAAGATCTACATCTGTGTAGCACCGCCTCGTCTAAGCCTTGAAAATTCCCTTCTGTACTGCACACAACATCTCAAGGCAGTAGGACGGGGAAGTAAACACACAGCGTCAGCGAAGCCTGTCAGATGGTTTCCATTTCAGAGCCCCCTACTACTCACACACTCGCACACACACACACACATGCTACATGCGCTCTCACATGCAAACAAACACACAGGCACGGGCATAAAACAAAGATGCACACCCTTTTCCCTTTTATCTGAGCATACTGGTTATTTGAAGCTTTGGTTTCCATTTTGTTTATATTTCTCAGTCATTATTAGTGATTAATAGCTATACAAGGGTGTACTTACATACTAGTACACTCTGATAAGAAGATCTGAGAGGTAAATTATTATTATTATTATTATATACAGATGCATGACACAACATTTATCTGGAAGTCTGATTTCTTGAATGGTTTTGAGAAAGGGACAAAGGATTGGACTGTGTGGCTTCAGCACTCGCGTCTGCTTTTCTGCTCTCGCGTGTTTATTAGCACCAGACCCAAGGCAGTTTTTTACAAGAGCAGGACTTATGTGTCTCTAAGCTCCAAAAAAAATTTAAACAAATAAAAAATTGTCCTCTTTCGCTAGAGAGGCTCAGCGGGACCGATGGTTCCCTTCCTGCACATGGCAGCGTATGTGCAGATACATTAGTACATGTACAGAGTTGTTTATATGTTTTTAACCTTGTTGAGTTTGGTCATGGTGTGATGTGCACAATAAAAGAGACCCATGAACTTAAGACTAGTTAAGACTAATAAAAAATGCCCAATAATAGGGCGAGTTATGACTTTTTCATTTGCAAAAGCATCTGTAACTAACGCAAACCTCAACACATGTGAGTCTGTAGATGACAGCTATACCAGGGACTCAGGCTGCCTGAGAGGCAGGGGTGGAAAAAACCTAGAGGCCAATATATATAGAGGCACAGTTTATCGCACACAGGAGCACCTAGAGGGCACGTCGTCCCATCTTATCACATGTAAGGCAGCCTATAGGGCACTGCTGCTCATTTTCTCCACTGTAAGTGCACCTATTAGGGCACTGCATCATGCATTCCCCACTGGAAGGGCACCCTAGAGGGCACTTCTTAATGTTTTCTCATATGTAGGGGCAGCCTAGATGCCAATTAGTTGCATTTTCTTGCACATAACAGCACATCATCATGTTTCCTTGGATGTAGGGGAACCCTATAGGGCACCGCATAACATTCTCCACTGGAAGGGCACCTTAGAGGACACATCATGTTTCCTTGGATATACGAGAATCGTATGGGGCACTGCATCACGTATTCCGCATTGGAAGGGCACCCTAGAGGGCACTTCATAATGTTTTCTCGTATGTAGGGCCAGCCTAGAGGCCAGTTCATTGTGTTTTCTCGAATATAGCGGCACATCATCATGTTTTCTTGGATGTAGGGGAACCCTATAGGGCACAGTGTCTCATTCTCCACTGGAAGGGCACCCTAGATGGCACTTCATCATGTTTTCTTATATGTAGGGGCAGCTTAATGGACAATTCATTGCGTTTCTTACACATAGCAGCACATCATCATGTTTTCTTGGATGTAGGGGAACCTTATAGGGCACTGAGTCACATATTCTCCACTGGAAGGGCATCCTAGAGGGCACTTTTTCACAGTTTACCTACTTACGTAAGAGGGCTCTGAATTTCCTTGACTCCGATGAACTTGAGCTGGCCGAAGATCTCAGGAAGGCTCTCGCACCTGGTCAGGTTGATTCGAGGGTAGTACAGCAGGTACGACAAGCACATCTCATCCCTCGTGCTCAAGCCACCCTGTAGAGACACGAATTACACTGACGAACTTCCAACATGCTTTGACTGGTTTTAAGGATGCAAACATACAGTTGTATCTGAAAGTTTTGGCCAAATTATATATTTGGGAGCCCATGGCTGTTGAGTGTTAACACAGAGTTTTAAGAGTCAGAGAATTTATTACACTCTGGAATTTTAATTCCTAATGACAATTCTTGACCGTCTAATGAGTCCTAATGAGCCAATGAAGGCCTAGTGAGTTAGTTTTATTTTTTTCTTTACTGATATAAGCAAATGTTAATTCCTTTGCTCAGATTGCACAAAAAGTAGTGCTATGATGTTGGATGTTACAGGGACTGATAAATGCAAATGCAGATCCCACTCTTCTGATTACATTTTAAAAAAATTAACATGTTTTTAGTGTTATTAAAATGTAAGTTTCCCAAAAATTTGATTTAAAAAAATTGCAATATATCACCTTGCTTACAGTATCGCAATATATTGAATCGTAACCCCTGTATCATGATACATATCGTATCGCCAGATTCTTGCCAATCCATAGCCCTTTTCAATACAAATAAATAGTTGCATTTGCTTAATTTCAGTCCTAATAATACAATGACATGGGATTCAGCCAGTTAGCAACCAGTTTTGTTTGAAAGCACTTTAGAATTTATAGTAAATTGTCCTCATCTGTTCAGTTTATTACAGCTAATTATACACACCGTTTGCTCAGAGGCCTGGCTGATAGAGAGATGAATGCGAGCAAAAAACTTGGCAACAGATTATAGCCAGTTTGCTCTTCAGACATAAGAAAAACCACTAGAATAAATACCAGAGATGGTCTAAAATCAAGTGTAATGCAAGCCAGTAATCTTACCCATGTCATGTTCTTCCTGCCTTTAGTGTTATATATGCATTCAGTGATTAATGAGTCCCCCTGGAGGCAGTAAAAAAAACAAACATAACAATAAACGAATCATCATGATATAGGTATTTGAGCTTGCCTGTGTGCAATTTAGCCACTAAAATGCCACTAAAATGGATATTAATTAGGTAATAATGACACCCTGTTTAAATCATGTGCATAATTTCAACTGAGGCAACTGAGGCAGAGTAGGATACTGAAAGTAAGTAGGTAAATTAGGAGGCAGAGAGAAAACACTGATTTAATTAGATTCAAAAATAATTGCTATACTAAAATGTGTTTCATTACATATGTAAAACTGGGGCAGAGGGAGAAGGCTATAAGGCTTACTTTAAAAATAAAACAAGGCTGAGTGGATAATCGCTTAAAACTCAAGTAAAGACAATACTACACTAGAATAATGTAGATGAAACTGAGGCAGAGGCAACATTACACTAGAATAATGTAGATGAAACTGAGGCAGGGGCAACGGTACACTAGAATAACGTAGATGAAACTGAGGCAGAGGCAACATTACACTAGAATAATGTAGATGAAACTGAGGCAGGGGCAACATTACACTAGAATAATGTAGATGAAACTGAGGCAGGGGCAAC
>JANDJT010000102.1:32964786-32979490 GCA_024331685.1 Stegophilus panzeri | reverse complement strand
CAAGACGCAACTAACTTCTGCAATTCTCCAGCTGTGATCCTTGGAGATTTTTTGGCCACTCGAACCGTCCTCTTCACTTCCAGGTCGTCCTCTCCAATTCCAGGTCGTTTCATAACATTTCCAGTTGACTGGAACTTCTTAATTATTGCCCTGATGGTGGAAATGGGCGTTTTCAATGCTTACGCTATTTTCTTATATCCACGTCCCATTTTGTCCCATCCCGTCTTCGCTCATATTAACCAAGGGTGCCAATATTAGTGGAGGGCACTTTACTGTACATGTGACTGAAAAATTATGAGATTGCTCATACAAATTCACTGGATTCTTTACCAGACTCGAAATGCGTACAATAACAGCGTGATCTGAATTTAGACAGTGATGGCATTGTGGCCGGGATTTTCCACTTCCATCAAGCTGACCATCATACATCTGTGTGGTGGACCATAAATGGGTGGAAAAGACACACACACACACACACACACACACCCACACACACATTCACAGCCTGCTGTGGTGCTGAAGGCCAGCTGCTTTTTTTTTTTCTTTCTTTCTTTCATTCTTCCTTTCTTTGGGAGTACACAGTCCTGGTGCTCTGTGGTCTGATGAAAACGATCCATGTTTAACTATAAAGTGGAACATTAGTAAAAAAAAAAAAATTATTATATTTAAAAACATTTTTCTCTCTCTGCTTTTTTATTATAGCTTTTAATGCTTAACGCATCTGGGAAAGCCTGCTTAATGATAGTGGATATCAGGGCGTGCTGTCCAAAAATGGCAGCTTTTGAAGGTATAATAAGCAGGTGAGCCTCAGAAGATACAAAAAGAAGAAGGGTGTGAAAGAAAGAGATGACCAAAAACCTCATAAATCAGATGGAGAGCTGGAGAAAAAAACTATTTTAACCTGCTTTTCTTTAGTGCTATTTAGTAAAATAGCATAGCACAAATACCAAGCACTGAATCTAAATGAATGCGAGTGGTCGAAAACTAGCTACATGGGCATATTTAGCAAAAGCAGTTCTTCAACTTTTTCAAAAGGACGATAGAAATCAATGAAAATTGAGAGTAGAGACACGCGAATTAAACTTGTTTTTGTGAGGTAGCTAGAAAATGAACATACTCACTTTGATTACATGATGCTTTTTCTCCAATTCTGGGAATTTATGGATCTGGCACCAGTAAGTTGTGTCCTTTTGGGGTACTGGGACCTGTCTTAGGAGGATAATAAGTGTAATAATAAATAATAAAATGCATGTAAGGCTGCACGTGACATTACATTTCATTAGAACGCAGAATTGTTGAATTTCTCGAAAGCGGATTGGTCGGAAGGTGTTCGTTCATTTTCTAGAACAGCAACTCTGACTGGAACTACAGGACAAATGGCAGGTTTATGGAAGGAGTCTCCAGTCTCAGTGCTACGAGTGGTAAAGCTTTGCAACACGGGAAAGTTTATAGGACAGAGGTGTTTGTACTTCGTGGTTGTTGGTAACGAAACAAGCTGCATTGGTTTGTAATATGAACTCGAAGAGAAAGGAAATGAGAGGTAGCAACACGTTTCACAAACGTTCCACAACATTAAATGTAACTATAAATAGATCAAACGTACGATGTGTTAATCTTTATTAATACAAAATCCATCTTTGAGAATCAAATGCACTTGAAAAAACCTGCAGAGATTTTTCACTTTACTCACGTTAATGTTCCGCAGGTCGAAGCTAGCTGTTCCATGAGGAACGCTCTTGCTGGTCCCAGGGTTGAGGAGACGTAAACTTTTCCTCCCTCTGTTTATTCCATGGTACGTCGGCCTTGATGGCCCAACATCTTCTTCATGAAATGCCCAGATCACCCGCATTGTACTGCCCTGCGCAGACACACGATATGAGTTAACAAATCAGATCTTCACTGAGTATGTCAGTAGCTTGTGCTAAACGGACTAGAGTTCAACGACATGTTTTGAAGTCTTGACCTTGTTAAGTAGGAGTTTATCAGCATTTGGAGAATGCACATATTGCACAGGGTTTCTAGGTTCAATTCTCTTACATTTTGGATTGAGAATCCCAATACACACACACACATACACACACAAAACCCTCATAAATGTTGCTACACACTTCACTGTAATTCTCACCCACCGTGATTTCTCTGTCATCAGGGTCACAGGTCTGCAGATCCCTGCTGAACGCTAGCACGGTGTGTGTGTGGTTTTCTCTTGCATACAGCAGCTTGTAGTTCTGGACTTGATCTTTTTGGACTTTCCTGTTGCTGTCTGCAAAGTAGTCCTGGAGAACGAGTGGAAGAAAAGCCCAAAATGAACCAACTTCTGGTCTGCAAGTTTGGTCCAATGGATGTACAATCGGTCGAATTTTGTACAACAGTTTTTTATTTGTTCTCTTCACTCTGGTCATGTAGAAAGCAAATGAGTAAAAGTGTGTAATTGAATAAAAGCGTATGTAAAGTGCCTTGCAAAAGTATTCAACCCCATTAAAAGTCATCAGATTCATCCGGATTACCAATGACACTTTCTCGGATTGTTCCAGCCAGTATGTTTATTAGCAGCCAAAATGCTCTTAAAGTACATTTTCTAAGTCAGAATTCATTATTTGTCAGCAGATCTTTAAAAAAAGAAAACAAAAAACAAAAACGCTGCATGCATAAGTATTCAACCCCTCCAGACTAGTACTTAGTAGAACCACCTTTTGCCGCAAGTCCGTTGGGGTCATTTACACCCTTCCTAGCAGATTTACTCCAGGTTGGATGAATGTTGTTTGTTGACCGCAATTTTCAAACAATGCAACAGAATCCAAGAGAGATTCAGATCTGGACTTTGACTTGGCCATTGTAGAACATTCACCTTTTTGTTTTTTTCACCACTGCTTTGTTGCTTTGGCCTTGTGCTTGAGGCCATTGTCCTGCTGAAAGGTGAGGTTTCACCCAAGCTGTAGTTTATTTTAGCAGAAGTATTATCCCCCTATATTCTGATCCAGCCATTCTCCCTTCATTTAGGAAAAGAAGCCCAGTGTCTGAGAATGAGAAGCATCCCCAGAGCACGATGCTGCCACCACCATATTTCACTGTAGGGATGGTGTTAATTGAGGTATGGCCTCTGTAACACTTAGCACAAATATCTCAATCTTGGTCCCAACACTTCACTGGGTCACTCTCTTGCTTTCATATGACTCTTCTTGCGCAGTGGTTACATTCTAGCCACCCTCTCATACAGTCCTGAATTATGCAGAGCTCTTGAAATAGTTGTCTGTTGCACCTTCAGTTCACTCTCAGCCACTATACTTCACTGTGGTATCCCTCACCAGTCTAGGTCTTGTTCATGTACTCAGTTTTGAGGGACTGCCTTGCCTAGATAGTGCTTCAGTGGTGTGATGTAACTTCCACTTCCTTCTCTATTGATCCAACAGTGCTTACTGGGATTTCCAACTAACTTCCTTAGTCCTCATTTTCCCTCCATCGCTTCAGAGTGACAGTCCCTGCAGTCACTGCAAGAGAACACGAGTTTGCAATAATAAAAAAAATATGTGGAAGAATATGTGTATTTTAATCATTTTGTTATTCAGACACATCTGATCAATTCCAGGGACTGTATTCTTTCATGACTGTGCTTTATATTTTATTCTTGTTAAAGACGATAGCTGAAGGCATGGAGGAATGGGTGGAAGGGAAGAAAAGAAATGTAAAAATGAAGGAAGGAGGAAAGGAGAGGGAAATGCAGGAAGAAATGGATGACAGACGGATGGACAGATCAGAAACAGCCTATTGAGCCAATACTGGTTATGAAAAATCCAGAGAAATGAAACAACCCCAAGAAAAATCTGAAGAACTTAAACAGCTAGTAATGTGACAAATGTGCTTAAAGCATCCTGTTTATTTAAAAGTGAAAGCCTTATGAAAAGATATAGGTAAATAACAACCTGCAGCATAAGCACAGTTCTTTGGGAGGATAGTCCTATGCTCTGAGAGAGTGTTGGTTCTAGCTGGACTGGCTCTGTAATGTTCATTGTTAATATGAGTACACATACTAAAAGCAAGATGAACAGATACATAAGTCAATGCTAAGATATAAACTGGTGCATCAGAATTCAATGGTCAAAACAATGGCCCAAAAGCACTTGCAAGTTCGTAACAATTCAACTGAATTTGTGCAAGTTTCTCATGAGATACGGTTGGCCAAAATGTCATAGCAAGGGTCCGACTGTCAAAATTTATCAAGCACTATAAACACGTCTTCATGTCAACGGTGTTAGTGTTATAAAAGACACCTAGACTAAGAAGACATTTCCGAGAAAGATTCCCAAATCGTCCCTAACTGAACAGATGCCCATACTGTATTTACAAAAAATGTATAGGAAGATGTTCAGATGACGGAACATGACCTGATTGTCAGATTGCTGCCAGAGAATATAACCCGATTTGCAAAATATTATTAGAGAAACTTTAATAAATTTGTGATTTTAAGCAATCTGTATATAAAATCGCTTGTTAGGATTATACGATTTTGAATCGAGGTTCACATTAGTAAGTCTCGTTATAAATTTGCACAAACGCCAGGAAATTTTTTCACGAATACCACACTTCTTGTGGAGTATTTAAGATTCGGTTTGCTCAAATCTAGCTCGATAAATGAGGCTCATTGTCAGAGAAGGGTCAAAACAACAACAAAAAAAATCGATTGTTCATATTCTTTAGACAGTCACCACACGCTCCAGATGTTTCATGTTATTGTTGGATCACATCTGGCTTGTACTTGCATATACTTTCAGTGGACACAACCAGCAAGCCACGCACTGTGTGTGCACGGTTCTCAAGCTGTGGAAGCAAACACACGCTTCCTGCGGCCGCGAGAGCCGTTTCTGCAGAATGGGAGATGGGGAATCGTTTTTCAAACACTGCTGTACCACAGCCAACAGAGATTCGGTGCACTTTGAACATAAAAGTGTAATGATACGACCACAGCCGGGCTGTTCTGATTATTCTAGAAGCTTCTCCAGGAAAATCAAAACCTGACTGGATGTATTTTCACACACTGTGCTGGCTTTTCCACTACCCTCGTTAAAGTTTCTACACAGAACCAAAGTAGGCAGTGTTGTGTTTACCAACTTTTGGGTTTTTTTGTTTTGTTTTGTTTTGTTTTGTTTTTTTGCTGAAAGTTTAACTGCTACCTAGCTAACAAAACTGAGTGTTGTGGAGTGCTTTAATATGTAATCTAACAAAACTGAGTGATGGTAAAAGGTTTAATGCTAGCTAATAAGTGCTGGTAAAAAGCTTTAATGTTAACTAATGAGTGATGTGAAAGCTTCAAAGTTAGCTAGACAATGAAACTGGGTGATGTGAAAGCTTTAATGTTAGCTAGCTAACAAAGCTAAGTGATGAAAGGTTTAATGCTAGCTAATGAGTGTTGGTAAAAAAAAAAAAAAAAAAAAAAGCTTTAATGGTAGCTAGCAAACAAAACTAAGTGATGTGAAAGCTTTAATGTTAACTAATGAGTGATGTGTAAGCTTCAAAGTTAGCCAGCCAATGAAACTAAGTGATGTGAAAGCTTTAATGTTAGCTAGCTAACAAAACTAAGTGATGGTAAAAGGTTTAATGCTAGCTAATAAGTGCTGGTAAAAAGCTTTAATGTTAACTAATGAGTGATGTGAAAGCTTCAAAGTTAGCTAGACAATGAAACTGGGTGATGTGAAAGCTTTAATGCTAGCTAGCTAACAAAGCTAAGTGATGAAAGGTTTAATGCTAGCTAATGAGTGTTGGTAAAAAAAATAAAAATAAAATAATAATAATAATAATAATAATAATAAAAGCTTTAATGGTAGCTAGCAAACAAAACTAAGTGATGTGAAAGCTTTAATGTTAACTAATAAGTGATGTGAAAGCTTCAAAGTTAGCTAGCCAATGAAACTAAGTGATGTGAAAGCTTTAATGTTAACTAATGAGTGATGTGAAAGCTTCAAAGTTAGCTAGCCAATGAAACTAAGTGATGTGAAAGCTTTAATGTTAACTAATGAGTGATGTGAAAGCTTCAAAGTTAGCTAGACAATGAAACTGGGTGATGTGAAAGCTTTAATGTTAGCTAGCTAACAAAGCTAAGTGATGAAAGGTTTAATGCTAGCTAATGAGTGCTGGTAAAAAAAAGCTTTAATGTTAGCTAGCAAACAAAACTAAGTGATGGTAAAAGGTTTAATGCTAGCTAATGAGTGCTGGTAAAAAGCTTTAATGTTAGCTAGCCAACGAAACTGAGTGATGTGAAAGCTTTAATGTTAGCTTGCTAACAAAACTAAGTGATGAAAGCTTTAATGTTAGCTATCGAGGGCATTGGTGGAAGCTTTAACATTATCTAGCTAACAAGAGAAAAAGAGAGTGTTGGTAAAAGCTTTAATACTATTTGGCTAACAAAAATAAGTGTTCGTGAAACCTTTAATATTGTTTAGCCAGCAAATATGAGTGTTTATGAAAGATTTAATGTTAGCTAACTAACAAAACTGGGAATTGGTGAAGCTTTAAAGTCAGCTAACCAAAAAAATAATAATAAATTTGTGTTGGTGAAAGAAAACTAAGGTTTTTGCAGAGTCCCTCCATTTTCACAGGCTCAAAAAAGAAACTGGACAAATGAACATGATAATAAATATTAGGATTATTTTTAATACTTGGATGCAAATCCTTTGCAGTCAAATCTGGAATCCATGGACATCGCCAAATGCTGAGTTTCCTCACTTGAGATGCTTCGCCAGGTCTTTACTGCAGCCGCATTCAGCTGCTTGACGTTCGTGGGTCTTTCTGCTTTCGGTTTTGTCTTCAGAAAGTGAAAACCTTGCCCAATTGAGTTGAGGTCATCGGACATTTAAGAACGTTGAATTTCCTTGCCTTAAGAAGCTCTTGGGTTGCTTCTGCGGTACGTTTTGGACCATTATCCATCTGTACTGTGAAGCGCTGTCCTATCCGTTTTGCAACATTTGACTTAATCTGACCAGAAAGTATAGCTCTATAAGCTTCAGAATTCACCCTGCAGTCACATCATCAGTAAACACCAGTGACCCAGTTCCATTGGTACATGCCCATGCTATAACACTTCCTCCACCATGTTTGACAGATGATGTATGCTTTGGAACACGAGCCCTTCCTTTCCTTCTCCATATGCTTCTCTTCCCATCATTGTGGTACAAGTTAATCTTGCGTCAAAACTGGTCAGGCTTTGTATTTGTTTTTTTTCATCAAAGTCTAATCTGGCCTTTCTGTTCTTGAGTGTTACCAGTGGTTTGCATCTTGAGGTAAACTGTCTATATTTATTAGGCGTCTCTTGATTGTAGACTTTGACAATGATACGCCTACCTCCTCAAGCGTGTTGTTGACTTGGCTAGATGT
The DNA here is from genome assembly GCA_024331685.1 of Stegophilus panzeri. Lineage (NCBI taxonomy): Eukaryota > Metazoa > Chordata > Actinopteri > Siluriformes > Trichomycteridae > Stegophilus > Stegophilus panzeri. Next base: position 32,972,125 of record JANDJT010000102.1, on the reverse strand, counting down.
TCTGAAGGGGTTTTTCTTCACCAGCAAAAAATAATCCTGTATTCATCCACTTTAGTTGTCTTCCGTGGTCTTCCAGGCCTTTTGGTGTTGCTGAGCTCGCCAGTACATTCCTTCTTTTTAAGAACGTACCAAATTGCTGATTTAGCCAGTCCTAAAGTTTCTGCTGTCTCTCCGATAGGTCTGTTATGTTTTTTCAGCCCAATGACGGCCTCCTTCACTTGCATCGACACCTCTTTGGACCGCATATCGAGAGTTCCCATGAACAGCTACCGAATGCAAATTCAATGCTTGAAATCAACTCCAGACCTTATATCTCCTTAATTTGTCACGAAATAACGAGGAAACAGGCCGCCATCTCTCAGTCTATTGTCCAATCACTTTTGAGGCTGTGAAAATGGAGGGACTCTGCAAAAACCTTAGTTTTTGGCTGTTATTCCTAAACAATATGCACTATTTTAGTTAAACCCTTCGAATTAAAGCTGATCACATCTTCAATGCTTCATTTCAAACCCATTGTGCTACGTACATCTTAATCTAAATTGAATTTGGTGATTAACTGGATATTATTGAATGCAGATGAAAAATGAACACAGAGCAGATTAGCATTGGACTCTGTGGATGTTTTAACACCGGATTAAAACTGGAGCAGTGCCTCCACACTCCTCTCTGTTTTGGTACGTAGCTAACAGATCTGTTACTTACTTTCTTTTTTCTTTTCTTTTTTTTTTAGCAATGGAAACCACAGTATGCTGACTTCCAGTGTAATCACTAAAACATGTTTATTTTGTATTAATTTAACTTTTACACACACACTCCATGAGGCATTAGTGAACTATAGTCTCATTTAACTTATTTTTTCTGGGGTTTTTTTTTTCCCCCGTTCTTTTGACATTCTCAGAATGCCTCTTTTCATTTTGACCAGTTTACCAGTAATGCGTTTACAAACTCCTATAAATTTGTATAAAAAATATCAAATAATGATTCACAGTATAACAATGGACAATTACACTGCTTTACACACTGAAATACATGTTAAACACTTAATCTTAAATGATAGAACCCTTAAATGTTCTATGCACTCCTAAAAATAAAGGTTCTTCGATGGTTCTTTGAAGAAAAAAGAACCATTTTTCATTGTATAGGGTCCTTGAGTTGAACTATATGCTTCTTTGGAGATTAAAGAAGTTCTTTATGGTTCATTATAGGTTCTTTAGAACGATGTATTGGTTCTTCAAGGTATCATCTCTTAATATCTCTTAATAAGTGAACCTTATAAGGTTCTTTGTGCGACTGGAAAAGGTTCTCCTGGCATCACTCTGAAGAACCTTACTAATTAAGGTTGTTTTTTTTATTTATTTGTTTTAGAGAACTTGTGATAACATGGTTCCTTGGAGCACTGCTGTGAAGAACCATTTCTGGGTTCTTTGAAGCACCGTTAACTAGATGGTTCTCTAAAGAACTTGAGTAAAAGGTTCTTCGTGCAACTTAAAAGGGTTCTCCTATGGCATCAGGCTGAAAAACCCCTTTTTTTGCTTGAAATTGGAACCTTTATTTTTAAGAGTGTGTAGAACCTTTTATTTTATTTTTTTTTTGAGAACGTGTAGCTGATTTAAAAAATGCCCATGCAGTGCGTATGTAAATAAATACGTAAGTACGTATGTAAACAAACAAACAAACAGATAGATTGATAAAAGATTATGATTATTATGAATAGTTCATATTTATTGTTATTAATTATAATTATTACAATTATTCATACTTTTTGCTACTACTACTATTACTACTAATAAATAATTTTAATATTTCTATCATATATTTTTAATGCAGCATTTATTTGTTTGTTTTTTTGGTTTTGCTTTTTGAACACGTGTCGCTGATTTAAGAAATGCCCATGCAGTAAATATGAAAATAAATAACCAAGTACGTATGTAAATAAACAAACAAGCAAAGAAAAACACATAGATGGATAAATGGTTATAATTATTATTAAGAATTAATATTTACTGTTATTAATCATAATAATTACAATTATGCATACAGGAGCGCATGGTGGTTTAGTGGTTAGCACGTTCGCCTCACACCTCCAGGGTCAGGGGTTCGATTCCCGCCGTGGCCCTGTGTGTGCGGACTTTGCGTTCTCCCCGTGCTGCGGAGGTTTCCTCCGGGTGCTCCGGTTTCCTCCCCCAGTCCAAAGACATGCATGGTAGGCTGATTGGCATCTCCAAAGTGTCCGTAGTGTATGAATGTGTGTGTGAATGTGTGCCCTGCGATGGATTAGCACCCTGTGTACCCTGCCTTGTGCCCCATAGGCTCCAGGTTTCCACGTGACCCTGAAGAGGATAAGCGGTATAGAAGATGGATGGATGGATGGTTGGACAATTATGCATACTTTTTGCTACTACTACTTACTATTACTACTATGAATATTTTTAATATTTATATTATATATTTTGACTTGACTGTGGCATTTATTTGTTTGTTTGTTGTTATTCTTTTTTTTTTTTTTTTGTAAGAGAGCTGCATCTGTTTATATTTGACGTGTACTTAAAGATCCTTTCATTATAAGATGCAGTGGAAGAAAAATAAATAAAAACATTAAAATATATATGTATATTTCAAAATACAGAAATTTGAACAAGTTCACTCAATAAGTGCATTCAGTCATGAGTTATTATCTCTGCAATCATGCAGCTGTGTGCTCTCCCTAACACAAGTTAGTGGAACTTTTTTTATTATTGTTGCTATGGTTATAGTGTGAAAGTTGGAGCTCACGTGGAGGTAAGGTTTCCCGTCTGCAATCCCTCCAAAGATGATATCTGCCGAAGCCATGGCACCGTTTGGAGACAGGCCGAAGCCGACGTATCCTCTCGTTTGCGCCTCGAGCTCGACCGCGATGCTCGTGTCGTCAGACCTCCATCTCATCACGTATCTTCCGCGCGCTTCTAAAGTGGCCGCGTGCTGGAAGTCGGGCTGCTGAGAGCGCGCGAGGCTGACGGTGAAGAGCAGTACGGTGCTCAGGAGCGCGCTGTCCGACATGCTGCTGACCCAGATGTGCTTGGAGAACAAGGAGAGCGAGCGCTTTATTCATATCCAGCTGGAGTTTTGGAAACTCGCGGCGTCCGACTGCGAGCGCACGGTGTGTGCTGTATGGAACGCCAAAGGGTGCATAAGCACAGTGAAATGATATACTCCTGACCTTAGCTTCACAACCGGGATGCGTCATTACCAAGCAGGGTTTTCCAGATCTCAGCTACATTTCCAGACCAAAAACACCTGAGACTAGCCATGTTTCTTCCTTTGCATAGGACACGGTGGTGCGCACGCATTTCTGATCTGCAACATATTTTCTATCATCACCTGGTACAGTTATTATCCACTCCATAATCCTCTTTTCCCGCTTCTAACCTTTATCATGTTATCTTCAATGTTTATATCAACTTTATGTCAACTTTAGAGCTATAAACAAATTCACACTTCTTGCAGAAAGACAATTGTCTATACAAACAAGAGAACGTCACATGACAGCAGCAAAACAAACAAGCAAACAAACAAAACCTTACCTTAGGTTGATGGCAGCACTCTAAATGACTCCATTTTAAAGTTTGTTTATTTATTTATCTATACCGTCTATTAGTACCCCCACTTGCCATGTCCTTGCAGTACATTCCTTTTATGCTTAGAATATTTTTTGTCAAGTGTATCGACCTTATTTGCCTTCCATAGCCTCCAAACGCTGGCAGCGACCAAAAGCTGTTCCTCCTGATGCACTGGTGCAGCTTGTGTAAGATTTCTTTGATGTGGTGAGCCACACAGCAAAATTCCCAGTGCTTAATTAACACATACAGTGCTCATCTGTGTCCAGCTGGACTTAATTCAAACCCTGTGTGCGTTAATTTTAGACTGGAGGTTTTGGCATGTCTCGTCTCTATCCTGTTTACCACTGTTTATTCGTTCACCTTTATTTGGACAGTTACATGATAAACAGCTGTGTGCCTGAATTTCCAGTTTCGGGTTCACGCTCAAGGAGCAAGTTGAACCTGCTCACATGCTCATGTAACAAATACAGGTGTCCCAATAAAAGGAAAAAATGACATGTCTCCCATTTTAAGCGCATGCAACAGCAGCTTAAAGTACATGTTTAATAGATTTGCATTAAAAATATATATTTGAAATGGAATTTCTGATAAAAATGGTAACACTTTACATAACCTGTATAACTTATAACCATATGAATCTCAGTGTATTTTTCTGGAAATCACTTAAAACATATTAGTAAATCTTATTATTCGGTAATTACAATGAAGCTAATAGGAAAGTTATGTATTACAAGTTTGGGCCAGCTGGGTAGTCCTGGCATTTAAGCGGTTTTGTGGGCAGGATGCCTACGTAAAACCGTTACTGACATCTGACATGAACCTTCATGAACATTACTCATTTGTGGAATACTGTCAGAATTACAGTCCCCGCCAAAACTACTGGAACAGCAAGGCCAATTCTTTTTTTTTTTCTTTTCTTTTTTTTGCTGTAGACTGAAGGGTTCGAGGTCAAAAGATGGATTTGAGAAGAGAGTTTAGAATTTTAGCTTTTATTTCCTGGTATTTATATGTAGACATGTTCGACGACATAGAACATAGCACATTTTGTATCAGACCACCCAACAATTAGGCAATCAAAAATACTGGAACATGTGACTGACAGGTGTGTCCTGTTAGATTGATTGTTTAAGAAATAAACAGCTCTGAACATCTACTCTTGGTTTTAGCCTTCAGTTCCACCTGTGTGTGAAGACTGCATTTGTTGTTAAAAAGGATAAACCAACATGAAGATCGGAGAGCTGTCTTTGGGAGAAAAGCAAGCCATTTTGAAGCTGATGAAAGAGGGAAAATCAATCAGAGGCATTGCAGAAACATCGGGTATAGCCGATACAACAAACTGGAATGGCCTAAAAAAGAAAGAAACCATTGGTGTACTGAGCAAGACACCGAATGGGTCGTCCAAGGAAAGCAACAACAGCTGATGATAGAAAGATTGTGAGAGCTGTGGAGATAAACCCAAAAACGACAGTCAGTGACATCACCGACAACCTGCACAGGGCAGAATACTTAGAGAGCAGAAATATAGAGGCCATACCGCAAGATGCAATACATTCATTCATCAGTAAGAATCAGAAATCCAATTTCAAAAATGAAACGTAAAGTCATTCAGTGTCTTGACTTTTTGTTCTTGACATTTTTAAAGCGGCAGGTGAACTTTAACCACCTGAAATGTAAGATATTACAGTGTAATGTCTTATCGCTAATGGTTAATTCATAGTGGAAGTATATGAGGCTAAGGCTTGGCCTCAAAAAAGATTCGATGGTTTCTACTCTTGATCTTGATTGAAACCCCATATCGACTCCCATACCTCCCTCGATCTTGACCTGAAACCCCATGAGACTCGTTCTTGACTCGATCTTGATTGGAGTTGACAGTAGAGATCTTGACTACAATCCTACTGCCTATTTTACGCTTTCAACAACAACAAAATTATATGTACACATTTTGTCCTTTCATACTACAGAAAAAAGCAACACGTTTCCGTGAGAAAAATGTGTAGCCGAAATCTAGTGGTCTTGCTCTGTCTGGCCTCAATTTCCATCATCACTGCATCACAGTGGTGAGAAAAGTTGAGGTAAAAAAGTGCATCGCAAACACAAATGTATCATTATACCTCAGCAACTGACTGTGCAAATTTCCCCAAACAGGAAGAAGTGCCTGCCAGGCTTCCCACCAAGGCATTTTGGCATTGGAGGCAAACTGTTCCAGGATTTACTTCACTAGGGGGCGACAGAGGGCCGGTCTCTTTTCCTTTAAATACTGCCATCACCTCCTTTAGTAAATCCTAATGCCTTGTCTATTTAGCAGTGGATGTTCCCGGTGATGTGTTTCACATTATCGGGTCTATAACATGATTTCTTTTAAACCGTAGCAACAAATATATATAAAAATAGAGATAAAGTACAAAATGTTCTTTCACAACATAACATATCGTAATCATTGGCAAACTGCTGTTGTATAAGATGTTGTACAGTATAAAAAACACATTGAGACATGCTGTTATTGGAGAATATTCAACGTTGGGATGCTAACAGTAATGCATCGACTTCATCAACTATTTTCCCGTAACAGCACAACCCCCTACGTGTTTTATCCCTTACTTACTTACTTAATGTTAATGAATGCAAGAAATAATGTTAGTTAAGGGAACTGTAACAAAGGGAAAGGGAAGCTAGAGAACCTAGTTAGCTATTACAAGATCTCTTTTTTTTTTTTTTTGGTTACAAAATACACTACCAACTTTGTTTGTACCGATCTTTTCTTCTTGTGTTGATGAAGTTGATGAAAAACATAACGTAAGACTGACAATAAACAGATTAGAAATGTGCTGCTACGCACCAAAGAAAAACAATGATCGATGATATGGTGAAGATTTCTTTAAGGGAAATTTAACTTTGTTTAACTTTTTTTTTTTTTTTTTTTTTTTTTAAAAGGTTAGCATTTTGTACCAGATAAAGCTGTAACTTAGAGACAAAAAAAGGGGCTGGTGAAGGAACGACTACTATAATGCTAACTAGCTTTATGACAGACAACATTAAATATAACTAAAAATGGATTTTAAAAAAGTATGTGTTGTTTTTAAATATATATATTTTTTTTATAATGGTCCGTGCTACAAATAAAACACGTTTTGCAATGTGCGCTCTGAGCACAAGGGGGCAGCAAAGCACAAGTTATGAATACACACTTTTTACCTTCTGCAAGTTGTTACTGTGCTTGAAGGCACATTCTTTAAAATAATGACTAATAATGTCATCTTAACTAAGATACACTGTTAAAGTCTTAAAGGTTTTTTTTTTTTTTTATATATTTTTATTAAGTTTTGATAGTGCCCTCTAGGCGTAATAGACTTCCTTTCCCTTGTTGATTTGGCAAGCAGTGAAGCACTAATTTGATTTAGTGAAATGCTGTTGGTTCATTGAGACTACAATCACAGTAGTGATTCCGCTTCAGTGGAGAATGGTATTGGGTCCGGCCTCATAGACACACACACACACACACACACACACACACACACACACACACACATATATATATACACGTATACATTTACAGAGATAGATTTTGGCACTTGCTGCATGCAGCTGACTCAGAGATGAATTGAGGTTCAAAAAGTCTCTGTGAACTCAGAGCAACCAAACCACTTTACACAGGTTCTGTTCTCTCTCTCTCTCTCTCTCTCTCTCTCTCTCTCTCTCTCACACACACACACTCTCTCTCTCTCTCTCTCTCTCTCTCTCTC
>JANDJT010000102.1:32937683-32962683 GCA_024331685.1 Stegophilus panzeri | reverse complement strand
GTAGGGGGAAAAACATGCAGAAAAGAAATGAATTGTGAATCAGTCATGTGTGAAAATAAATGAATCTTGTGAGTCAAGTAAATCAAATGAATCAAAGAAGGCTAACTGGCAGATTTCAGCAATCAGAATTATAGAGAATTCTTTATACACACACACACACACACACACACACACTCTCTCTCTCTCTCTCTCTCCCTCTCTCTCTCTCTCTCTTTTACTCTCAGAGAGTCAAATAGTTGAGTACAGAGTCTTTAAACTGAACCGGTTCACTGTCTCCCTCTGCAGGCATCTATCTGCAACACGCCGAAAAATCAGCACCATGGAGAAACAGCTGGAGGCGGCCAGAAAATTAACACTCCGTCTCTAAACTGTGACAAGGAGTTCTCAGCTTCCATCATTTAGAGCTAATTATGTAACAATTATATATTGTTGTTGAGCTGATGTTGCTCCCGAACAGAGAAAACCCAGAACCCCCCCTTCTACTCAGTGTTCCATTTTATCACCTTTCGTTAAAAAAAAAAAAAAAAAAAAGGGGGAGTAATATTTAGTGTGGGAAGGATATTATAAAACATTATTCTGTAAACCGATATAAAGCAAAAAAAAACAAAAAAAACAACACGATTTAAATATTGCATCGAAACTTTTATCCATCCATCATCCATCCATACATGTTGCACTGTAGCCATTCCTCTTGTAGATACACTCACTATACAACCATATTTATTGAAACAAACCGAATCAGTACGTAGTCAGACAGGTGTGGTCACCGGCAAAATCAAAAATGAAAGGCTGATTTAAAAAAAAAAAAAAAAAAAAAAAACCATAGAAGCGATCACCGAAAATAGATGAACAATAAGTTTTTTGACAAAAGCTCACTAAGACTGAGTGTGAGTGGTGTGATATTTATAGACAGAGTTGTAATGAATGTAATTAGGAACAGGTGCGAGTGGGAACAGGTGTGTTTGCCAAATCCAGACTGGATTAGGAACAGACTCGGGAGTCGTAACGGCTTTATATTTATGTATTTTTCTTTCTTTCTTTCTTTCTTTCCACAGCACAGGACTGTTCAATTCTCCATTCTGATACGTCTTGATTCATTTCCAGTACACGTATAAGAACAGCTCTGACCATAGTTGTTTACATCATACTTACATTACATTAATCCGCTCCTTCGGATATCATCGTACTGTACGGTAGGAACTTGTTATATGCAGAGTTGAATATGCATTTCTGGAAGGAGTCTCCAGTGTCAGTCCAGTCTTCAGGACGGATCAGTTAGATGATTCTTTGTCTCTAACTTCCAGCAGATAAAACCTAGTTTGTTTTACCAAATAAAACATTGCGATTGTTGGCAAATTACTGTGGTAAAAGATGAATAAAACACAACAGGATGTGCTGTTATTGGAAAATAATCAACTGTGTGGTGGGAACAGGAACTCCACTTTGATTTCGGACCACACCACAACACCATGTTAATGATTTTTATTTGTTACACACACACACACACACACACACATACATACATACATACATACATACATACATACATACATACATTATATATATATATATGATAAAGAATGAGCGTGTCTAAACTTGTATACTGGTAGTGTATATATATATATATACACACACACACACACACACACACACACACACACACACACACATATATACACTACTCTTTAAAAAGCTCCAGTTCTCTCACATATGTCTTAATTACTGTTATCTTTCTGAGATTGTTATTTTTAGTTGTCCGTATGCTGCCATGCATGCGTTCGTGTGCATATATACTGTATGTACGAATGTTCTCTGCGATGTCTCGCTGTGACCCGGCTACGCCTCGATAAATAATCTGTGTTTTCGAATAAGCCTCAGGATATAATTAGAATGCTTCACGTACCTTACCGGCTCTCCAAGTGTACTCTATATTAAAGCCAGGCAGGATAAAGTGCTTTTATTGAAAGTTTGAAGCAAACCGCCACTATAAGCTTACAGACGATTAGCTTCATTCATATCTGGTGATAAACAGTATCATATGTAAGGATAACTGACCCTTTTTGTACATATTTGTCTTATTTTAGACTTGGACACGGGGTTTTTATGTTAGCTGAGTGGCATTCAATTATAAGTTCATGTGCATAAGCGCTAGGATCGATGCTTCAATGAGGTTTTTCGCAGCTGGAAGCTGTTACTGTTGTCACTCGACAAAAAGCGATGTGACGGCGTGACAGTTGTGATGCGCACGACATGAGTCGTTTTACATATATTAATACGGTCAAGGTCAAAACGTGCACCTCATTTTCGTATCTGTATCCGTATGCATTTCGAACACATCTCGTCAATCCGAATGAAGTAATCATGTTCGGTTACATCCCTAATAAACAGATACCTCAAAACACACTGGATGTTCCAGAACCTTCTTCTACAAGTGACTGCGGTAGTTCACACAGGCCAAACTGGGGCGTTTTTACGACTAACCACGTCCACGATCACATGATCTGAACCCCAGAAATCATGGATTTCATTTAGGGAAAGACAAGAAGGTAGGTAGGAAAGAAAATGTTTTTTTTGAGTGAGTAAGATACCCTGAATCTAGTGAGTCACAGACTGTAGCCGAAGGATTTGAAATTAAAGTCAAAGCATGACTATTTTATTAGTAACTACGGATGCGTTCGCATTTATTACCCCGGTTGCCGAGTCTGAATCCGAGTGACATGCGATGGGTTCGTTTGCTATTTGATTTGGTTTGCTTTCTAACAGCCAGCGAACTAAAAAGCATCGTGTAGGGGTCATGAATGCATATATAACACGCATTTATAATGCACGTGCAGTTAATAAAACTCCTTAATCGGTCAGCTGATGAAAAAGTTCAACAAACTTTTCCCAAGGTTTGATTGCAGCGAGAAAGCGATCTGACTCTGAATCGAATCGACTCGACTCGACTACAGGAAGTGAAGCAAACATAACGTACTGTATTTTGGGTTTGTGTACAGACATGTTAATAACAGTGGATGGATGGATGGATGGATGGATGGATATCAAAGACAAAAAAGAGAAAATAACGCTGGATTTATACACAAAACCCTAGTTATGTCTATAAATGTATAACGATTTATCGAACATCATCGCTTGAATCTTTGTGATTGATATACGCACTTGGTAAAGTTTTGTTTGTCCTTTTTCAGTCATTGCACTGCATTTCCAGCTAATGAACGAACGAATTTTATGAGTACAATTTTAGCCCTACCCGCCACTTGACCCAAGATTTCTTTGCTTTTGTGCGGTGTGAAATCGAACCAAATAGCAAACGAACCAAAAGTACCCTTATAAATATAAAGTAAGTTATGACGTGCTGAAGTGAATCAAAATGACCACCGACTGCAGACTTTTGCCATGCACAGAATGCTAATTAATCTATTTTTGCACCTGCTGAAAAGACAAGATTTCGCTACCCTTTTTTTTTTTTCTCTCCCCGATACACATACAGCCAATTGCATCCTCAAGGACCCTTAGCGACAGATGGAACATGACTGAGCTGGGATTCAAACCTGAATAACAAACTAAGACTTATTTCTAAACTTGCCAAGCGGTGCTTATGTGAAGTGCAACACACAGGGGGTCATCCTAGCCTCCTTAATCCTGCACCTGCAAACTAGCTCCTGCGTCGTATATATATACGGCCCTTGAAATCGCAGCATCGACCTCTTTAATCGTAACACGGCATGCAACGAGGACTTTTTCGTTTCTTTTAACAGCGATCAAACTCATCAAGGGAGCTGAAAAACACCCAGAGGAAATATGTGATCGATAGGATACTGTATATCTGCAACAAAGCACCATTCGTGTATCCAAGTCTTAAACTTCTGGCTTTTTCCGGGGAGTCTTTAGGACGGTCGAGGAATGAGGTCGCTCACGTTTCCTGCTCGCATAGACACTTCCTTGTCTATTTTTGCATTTCTGAGGAATGATAATCTCTAAAACAAGGGGTTCGTTAACACGAACCGAAGCATAAGTGAACGCAGATCACTTCCTCAGGAGACATCAGAGCGAGGGAAATTACACGAGCGCCTACATAAAGATGAAGTCGTTACAGCCAGTGAGTCTCCTTCACGCTCAATCACACATATACATTCTGAAGTGTATTCACGCTGTTTGTAAAATCACCGGCATAACGGTGCCCGAGCCAGAGTACAAGTACTGTACGAGAAAGAAACTTATCTGTTCTCATGAGACTTTACCTCCAGCACTTTCCTTCTTTGGAAGAGATGTGGGTTCGACCCCTGTCTCTCAGGAACCTTCTGTGATTTTATTCCTGATAGAATTTACAGATTCTTCTTAGGTTGTTTTTTCTCACTTAAGGTTATTTCCAGACCTGGGGCTGTTTGGCCATCAAGAGTACGGTATGTTTGGTGGAATGTGAAAGGTGTTGCTGAGTTGATCCATGGTCCTCTCGGTGGTGGTAGGTGGTAAAAGGGAAGGGCAGCGATGGCTCAACGGTTAAGGATCTGGATTACTGATCAGAAGGTCGGGGGTTCAAGCCGCAGCACCGCCAAGCTGCCACTGTTGGGGGCCTTGAGCTGATCCCTGCTCTGATCATATCCTCAAGGGATATAGGCTTCTTCTCTCTGGAAGGCCTTATCAATGTATGGAGCAAACAAGGTAAATTTGGAAACAACTAATTTAACCACCTGCCAAATCCCACCCACCATCACACATGTCCTACAACAGTTACCAACCAACAAGAGTTGGTTGAACATGTGCACTGAAAAAAAAAAGCACTATCTACACTCTTACACATACATGAGCTAACAGATGCCTATGATTGGCTAGTGTTGCTGTGATTGACACGAGAGAGTATGCCATCCCTCCTACCCAGACAGCAAAGCCAATTTTGCTCTCTTGGACTCCCAGCCATGGATGGGTGGGATTCAAACTCGATATCTCTGGACAATAGAACGAAAGCTTTTCTGTTGTTCCACTCAGGAGCTCAAAAATACTCAAGTGTGAAAAGCCCTTACTCAACTGATTTACCTTACAGAGCCTGAAAATTAGGTTGAAAGTTCAAGCAGGTCCATATTCTAGGACCACTCTCAATCAGAGTCCATTCTCATGGCGTCTTACGGTCTCATGCTTAGTTTTCCATGAAATAGGCTTTGGATTCACCTCAACCATAAACAGGAGATCAATGAATGAATGAATGAATTGTCCTTCATTGACACAGTATCTTGAGAAAGGTTGTTAAATGATAATATGGGAAAAATTTACCACTGTAGTCAATGCTGTCCTCTGTCTCTCTCTCTCTGTCTTTGTCTCTATCTTTGGCTGCTGCATAGGAAGACGTAAGAGGCGAATAAGTTATTCAGGCCGCCTACAAAGAAAATGGTGACAAGGAGATGAAATTGGGGTCAGGAGCTCTACAGCATTCCTACTGTGCGAGACACATGCAGTCAGTGTCACAGCGACTCGGAACGTTCCCAGATGCCTTCCTCATAACCACGAATGTCTCTCATTAGTTCTGTTCTGGAAATCAGCATGATGCTAGCATTTAAATGCAAAACTATAAAAAGCCCCAAACTATTTGCTTTTTGAAGATGTGATCCAATGTAAAGCTTTAGGGGTGACATACATGAACTCCGACGGAAGTATCCTTTATATCACGACGAGTTGCCTCAAGATCTTCATTTTAAGGGTCCGTGTACTGCCAGGCTTGAAACAAAGAAAACACAAAGAATTACTAGCTGGAAAACATCAAAGAGCAAATATTGTGCACTGACCTCCACATCCTGTCTAGCTGTCTAGAGTCTTTGCCCTCGTCATTAAAATTACCATTTGATCTACACCCAATATTCAGACAGAATTTAACTTCATATGCACTTTCATACTGTTATAGGAAAATAACCCTGGCATACTGTAATGCAGATTTAATGTGAAGCGGAGTCACTGTTACTAACTGATACAACTCTGTTTGCCCTTATTTCTCCTAGAACAGCACATCTGGAAGTGTTTTATTTCTCTTATAATGTCACAAATTGCACATTATTATTATTATTTTTAAATGATTAAAGAATTTTGAAATGCCAATCAGCCTACAACACATGTCTTTCGACTGGAGGAGGAAACCAGAGTACCTGGAGGAAACCTCTGGAGCATGGGGAGAACATGCAAACTCCACGTACACTGGACAGAGGTGCGATTCGAACCCCTGACCCTGGAGGTGTGAGGCAAACATGCTAGCGTCTCGCTTATCAAGAGTAAGTTCCTCAGTGATTTTCCAAGAGAATGGCAATGATTAACATTGTGAATAGGGAAAATACACATTTACCCTGCTAAATCCCCCCCACACCCACACACACACCCCGAGTTCCTTGCAGTTGTCAACTTAATCCAAGCCTATCGGCTTCCCTGGAACCGACATACAGTATCTGGTCAGGAAAGATACTGCGGGTTTTTTTTAGTACATTTCACGTCACCTTTCTTGGTTGTTATCTCTTTCTTTCAGACTCAGTGTCTCCCTTTCCATGTCTCTGTCTCTCACCCGCTCTCGCTTGCTGTCTGCTGAGCGTACAGGTGAAGTGCAGTGGTGAGCATATAGGGAATGACTTATCCACAGCAAGAACCGCACGTATGTGCATGTCGCTTATCGGTCCGTTCGCTGACAGAGAGACGAGTCCAGCTACAGCAGAGGACACTCGGGGAAGAACGCGCCGGTCAGTCATACACCAGCCGCTCCTAAAATCTCTCACCACATCTGGATTCTTATTTTCACTTAAACGCATGACATGTTGTGTTGAAAACATTTCGGGGCATTGCATCATATTTTTATCCATTTATTGTTACATAGACTTTTCTGGAACTCCTACGAAACAAGTTATCCCTTACATTATAGCAGCTATATACAGTTGTCCCTTTACCAGCCCATGCTAACTAAACATCTCCTTACAGAAAACTATTCACGTGGAGCGTCCTCGAAACAAGTCCACGTGTAAGTTGTTACTAACCGAAATGATAATTAATATAAACCTGTGATTTGCCTTGCGCTTGCCTTCACACTACTGTCAGAGCTGTTATTATATCAAATGAATCAACACCTTCCCACTGTCGGAATTCAGCGGCACTGCGGTACAAATATCTTACTAAATATCACTGACACATTTGCGCTGCTATTTTCGAGAGAACCGACACGTTTCGAGAGAACCAACACGAAATCAGAAGTGGGAGTTGATGTCTAGTTTATGTCTGAGGTTTTTATTTTAACGGTGCTTATGCAAATAACGTGTTTTTGCTCGAGCGGTTGTCATGGTAACGATACCTCCCGTCGTCCCTGGGTCTTGATTACCGGTGCCGGAATGAAACGTCTCTTCGGCTGTAGGGACACATGGAATTGTTTGAGATTATGACCGATATAGGTCATGCTTATTTCATTAATCTTGGAAAAGTCCAGGTGATTTTTTTTTTTTTTTTTTTTTTTTTTTTTTAAGGGTGTGTCTCAATCAACTCCCTAGGTGGTCAATCAGTACATCATGTCACATGATATACAACAATTATAATAAAAAAAGAATGCCGTTTGTTTGTTTAAGAAAAATAATGTGACTCTTTTTTTTTATTTATTTATCATTTCATTTCTTTAACCATTTCAAAATCCTTTATCTTTCTTGATAGTGGACTCAGATGTTTGCGCCCTACACCATGACAGTTGATCACTGGTCAGGGAGCCTTTTGGCGTGACAGGTGCTTCCATCTTGGCCTGGAACAAGGCACTTAGCCCTAAAAATTACTCCTGGAAGACATCTGTCATACCTTTCAGCCAGGAACGGACAGCAGGTGCATAGGACGTTTTTCTTCACAAGTACATACATATGTTTCCACCGGTGTTCAAAAGTTTCCTAGACTTTTTTAAAATTTTATTTTTAGAGGCAATTTATCAAGAACGAGAACTGCCTTCATGTTTTGGGCGCATCAAAGTGGGTGTAAGGGTGGCATCGTGGCGATATCCCAGCTTGTGACTGACAGGCACAGGCCTTTCTGCTGTGAGATCCCCTTCACTGGCCATCTGACGCTGCGGGAACATGTGCCACCCGCTCGCAGCAACTAACTGCAGAGAAACTTCACGTCGGAGGATGAGTGTACACTTTATGTTTTGTTTTTTCATTAAATTACAGCGTAGTCGAGAGATATACTGTGTAATGTGTGTTGTATATGTGAATATTTTTTATTATGCTAATTAAATATACAGGCTATACACAAGTGGAAGAATTACACTTCATACCAAAGTGCTGTTGAATTCTCAAATCTGATTGGTCAGAAGGTGTTGAATAATTTTCTATAACAGCAGCTTGGACAGTGTGTGTGTGTATATATATATATATATATATATATATATATATATATATATGAGCGACCACTACTTTCTCATTTTGTTGCACTATTTGATGAAGTTTTTCCTTTCCTTGTAGTTTAAAACTCTATAGATGGCTGGTTTCCAGTTCACGGACTAAAATTAACTGGCTGCAACCCACAAAATTTCCATTAGTTACATATTCTTCATAGCTGTAAACGTTAACGAGGCTCATAAAAACTCGCAGATGGACCCTGTGTAAGTTGCTCCAGTTTATGAAGTGACACATCATGGCATAAAACAGTAAGCTCGAACGATAAAGTTTAAAACCGAATCCGTTCGGTGTTATCGCTGTTGTAATCCATATATAAACAGACAGCTTAATAATATAATATCACTCACAGTACGACAGCATTTCCAGGCAGGGACAGTGTAATGCTTGAGTGATAGGAGATATTGTGAAATTATTCACTGACTGATATCACGTTCTCCGGTGTTACGGCTGGGAGAGAAAGTCTGGGAGAGAAAGTCAGAGAGAGAGAGAGAGAGAGAGAAAGAGAGAGAGAGAGAGAGAGAGAGAGAGAGAGAGAGAGAGGTCAGAGCTGTCACATGTAAGTCATTTGCATTCTGTGTTCGTGCTGGGTGGCCAAAATGAAAATTAACTCTGACGCTGAATTAATAAGAAACTCAGTAATGTCTGGGTCACACTCTCTTCCTCCGACAGCTAGCGTTGCTAAAGGATCCATTTTTTTTTTACCTTTATCCTTCATTACGTTGGCCAAATGTGAATTTTAGCAGGCCGAGAGGCTTGATGAAGCTCTTTTGAACTCCGTCTGGTGGAAATTTCAAGAGTGTTGGTGAGCTGAATTTTTATGGTTAGTTGTAACAGGGTCATATTGCTGCATTGGGCAACAATAAACTAACGAGATTAGATCTAGTAGTAACAATTTATGATTTGCATAACCAAACTCTGATTGATACTTTTCCAGAACTTATATTGAGATCATGTGACAATTTTAATTGCACACAGGTCTTCCTGATAGTAACTACACAAGGGATTTCACATGAGTAGGCGTGAATACTTATGCAATTACCATTGTAATACGATTACATGTTCAATGTAATACAAGCTTTGTATTTGGTAAATCATTTTGCAAACTATATTGATTACTCCTTCAATTATAATTCCAATTAAGTCCATTACACTTCCAGGTTGTAAGACTACAAAATGTGGGAAAATCCAAGGGAGGGGAATACTTAATATATTTAACCCCATTTCCTCCAAATTTAGTCACTGCCAGGTCAACACCTCCGGCATCTACTCCGGCAGTAGATAACCTCATAGATCTGGATCCTGTAGATTTGTACATAAGAACTGCTTATGTAAGGATGGAATTTTTCCTCATCACTCTAGCCCCTGGTTTGCTCATTAGGAATCTAAATCTGCGTCCAGATTTCTGTAAAGCCGCTTTGTGACAACGTCTATTGCTAAAAGCACTATACAAGTACAATTGAACTGAATTGAATTGAATTGAATTGAATTGAATTGAATAATGGCATTCTTCCCACCCAGAGAGCTGTACCATCGTTGGGATTTGAACTTCCGATAAAAAGGCCTAAGTGTTTCAGTTTCAGTTACACGCCTCAGAAGCCCTAGGAAGAACCGAGTTAACCAGGAGTTGGCAGCACAGTAGCACTGAAAGCCCTAATAAGGTTCCCTAATGACAACCCGAGAGGCTGCTGTCTTGCTCAGTACGTCACAATGGCTGTCTCAGTCACCCAGATCATCTCTTTTGGTTTTATAAAGCAGTAAAACTGTAATATTTTTATTTACATTCACAGTACATCTAATCCTCATGCTGAATATTAATATTAGTGATATAAAGATGTAATATCATGTCCTTGTGGATTCTCCTGATGATATTTAGTGGTCCATAGTCGTGCATTAGTAACGTCACAATGGTGTAAGAATGGTGAGCTACAGTGAGATTCCTCCTTTTGTGGCCAATTTATTCAGAAGGAACGTTTTAAAAGCTGATCCAAGAGTGGTTTGCGTAAATATGTACACCCTCTTGAACTTTTCTACTTTTTGGAGTGTTACCTCATGGAACTTAATCGGGATTATATGTAGTTATTTGGTTACACAAAATAGCCCTTAATAAAGAATTGTGGGTAAAATCGATATATCTTGTACAATTATGTACAAAAAAAAAAAGAAAAAAAAAAAGGAGGTATTGCGTAAGTATCCACCCCCTTTTTCTGTGAAACAACTGAATCAGTTTTCAGGTGGAACCGGTTACCATTAAAAGTCTCATCAGTTAGTTAAATGAGTGCAATAAAGGGTGAGAACATATCCAAACAAACAGCATCATGCGCTGAAAGGGGGTGAAAACTTATGCAAGGAATTGTCTAGCATGACTTTTTTTTTGTCTTGATTCCAATCATTATTTAGCAATCACGGACCAGTATTAACTTGTCGATGAACTGTAATGCAACACAAAGGCAACCCAAAACATGGGTTATTTTTCTTTCATTTTCATAACTCATATGAGGCAGGGATTTCAAACACATATTTATAATTAGGTTATTATGAGTATAATCCCAGCAATTTGAATTAGAAGAAGAAAATAAAACAAAAGCTGAAATGCTTGCCCTTTAGAGAAACTAACCAATATGTTTCACGTTGAAAGAACCTACCTGGACTCTTGACTTGAGGGTCAAATTTTGGTGGTAAAATTTCATACGATTCCTGCATATGCCATTCCTGATAATAGCTCGTGCACACTCCCTGCCTCGCTCTTGACCTCATGTCATGTCTCGTGGTGTCAGAGGCGCCGCGCTCCTGAAAGCCTAGCAGACTGGAATATGGGAGATCTTTACGACACCATTAATCACTGCCGTACGTCCAGCAGGAGAGGCAGACTGCATGTCAGCCTGAGCTTCGTACAGGATTACATTCATGTTCCCTCAACACGTTCGCGTTATTTGCTTTACTGTTCAACACAGCAGATGTTGTATTACAGGTAATTAAAGCCTGGTATGTTATGACTAGCGCAAAGCTATGATTGAGTAATGGTTTAACTCTGGGCTACATTTCCTACAACCTTCACGTTACACTGCATGCTGCGTTTAAGTATTAACCGGCCTGCTTTGTAAATCTGACAACGTAGCCACTGGGATGTTTTCATTTATAAAGAAACTATTACTTAATTGCCTAGCTTGATTCAAGCTACAGGTTGTCCATTTTAGTACACTTTAGGGAGTGTTCAACAGTCCTTTCTGTGCATGTATGTGTGTGAGGTATGAAATATGTTCTCTTTGGCCATGCTATTATTATTGTTTGTTCGTTTATTATTGCAAATTTACTTTCTTAGATGCGTAGTTGCCTGAGAAAACCTCTTCACATGTTACATTTGGAAAATGCAGACTCAGACGTTCTTGAACTCAAATACACTCTGTTACGCGCCTCAGGAATATTCCAGTAATTAATGAACGATTCATTTATGAATAATTATTGTATAAAGTTTCACATCATTTTTATATGATGTGGTATTATGGCATCAGCCCACAGCTGCAAAAAAAAAAAAAAAAACCTACAACGCTCCACCCCACGAACCCGGCTTATAGAGTTAGCTAACTACTATAGAGTTAGCATGCTGACTGGAACTAGCATTAGCAAGATCTGTTCAAGCACACTTGCCCATACAGTGCATGAAAGCAGAGTATATAACGCCATAAACACGTGAAATTCCGCTCGTACTAATTTATAAGCATGCCCAAGAGTGCCTTCGCTGTCCTGTTTTTCTTTGTAACGAGGTTTTGTGCTTTTAAGCTCTAGTGTTCGCATTGTTAGCATCACTAGCTCAACGAAAGGCCATTCGATTCCACGATAGCCAAATTGTAACGGTATGAAATTCATCTCATACTTGAGACGCTGTACAGTTAGTACGTATATATTCATTACGTAAAGTCAAACAATTCAAAGCTTCATAGAGATTTATAGCATTTATATCCCTGTTCAGTCGCAGCATAGCTAATTCGGCTTCCGATTTCATCGTCTTCAGCGGTAATAAATGACTCCGTCTAGGAAAAGTGCTGCGTTTCTTGTTATTACGTTTATTTTTTTCCCTACTGTTGTTTCTTGTTGCTCATGGGAGAATAATCAGGCTGTGCTGAGCACTTACCGATTTCAGACTGAGATGAAGGAGGCGTGAAGGAGCATTGCAGAGTGTCTATAAAATGCCTGACAGGAGGCCCATGTAAATACAATACATTTGTGCTGAGGGCATGGTATAGACATTTTTTTTTTCTTTCTTTCATGTTCTACATATTTTCCATGTTACTTGTACACATAAGAAATACAATTAATTCTCTCTTGCACCACTGATAATAAAACGTTCCTCATTTAATGAGCATTTTAGTTCGAATCCATCAATAAATGACTCTTTAAATGATTTCATTCGTGTATTTAACGATACTAACGGTTACTAATATATTCAAGGTTTACAAGCGATCTTTAATGAATTATGAAACGATATATTACTCGCTTATAAACACTTTATTACATAAACTTAAATGAACGCGTCACCAGAACGTACTGTATATTGTATATTTTACAGAAAATGAGAAATCCTTGCAGGCATTATACAACATGCTTTGTTGTGAGCTATTTCGTATCGTAAAGAAAGTTTTTTTTCTTCTTCTTCCTGATTATTGAGACGAATCGAAAGCACAAGCTCTTACACGGACAAAGCTGAAGCTCCAACTAAACTGTTGGAGACTGTTTTTCCCTTGAAGCCTTCAATTCCGCCAACCAACCATGAAAATAGGCGCTTTATGTCACCATCTCACATGTTGGTCCCTCGCTTTAAACACTTGACATTTTTATAGCAAGTGAGCTGGATGTAGCGATGCACTGACTCTGAAATAGTTGGCACAGGTTCACAGAGCGAACTGTATACAGGTTAAATCGGGCTGCGGCGCCTTTTTGGAGGATTTTTTTTTTTTAGCTCATGTTTATGCACTGCTGGGCTTTAGATAAGAATCCATTCATGTAATCCCGCCAATTCCTGCATATAAAAAAAGGATTTTAGGGTTCAAACCCCATGGACGGATTCTTGGCTTTGCCTGACAGAAGGATTGAAGTCGATTATTGAGGCTGAAAGACGTGTCAGGCTGAAAGAATGTCCTCTGGTACACCTGATTCACATTATAGGCAATTATCTCAGTGTGTCTGCTCTGTAGACTAACAGTAGGAGCCAAAAGTTCACATCCACTTTTATTCCAGTAGTTTTTCACTCCAAAAAGAGCTTGACTAAGGAAAAATCACTTAGGAGGCATGCTTTGTCTTCTGACCAACTGGATTGCAGAATTTGAAGAGCAAAAGACATTGTGATTGTGTAATAGCTGAAATAAAATTAACGACTCGCATAATTAGACCTCCCAGAAATTAGTTTGATTGTCGATCCCTAAATCTTAAAAAAAAATATATATATATATATTTTAAAGCCACCTAACACATCCCTGATTAGGACGAAATAGAGCCACTGATGTTATTACGGAGGACAAACTACTTTTTAAACATAGCAAATGAACTCTCATAATGTAAATATGTTGTATAATAATGCACCTGATGCTTTAGTATCGAAAACAGCCCTGGTTGTCCCTCGGCATCTGTCAGGAGCCGCGTCGGCCTTGTAACCCGATTTGTGAGTCGTTATGTGGTATGACAACGCGCGAGCCGCTCGCCTTGGCTGACTGATGGCAATTCATTGATGTAGCATGCTGCTACTGTATGGCCGATAACGTCCTCCGCGGCATCTCTGCTCATCACTGCGTGTTTCTTTTCGAAAGCAGCGATCCATTAATCAAGAATTAGTCCATACGGTATGTGGCTTCCAATCTGTTCTCAATTTATTCCAATTAGTCCCAAAGCTTCCAGTAACTTTGTAATGTGCCTCACCTCTCACCTGTACTGAGTCAACGTTCTGTTCACATCATATAGATGTTAAGAGTCATGCAAAATGACAAACACAGACACAGGAAGAGACGTAGACACGCATGCTGTACGGATGTAACCAAATTTGAATATATTGAACAGATTAATGTGTTTGAAACGCATAAAAAAATGCAGATATGATTAGGACGGTCCTTCCTTCCTTCCTTCCTTCCTTCCTTCTGAACTTCCTTCGTTCCAAACAAACTTCCGAACAAACTTCCTTCCTGCCTTCCTTCCTTCCTTCTGAACTTCCTTCTGAACTTCCTTCCTTCCTTCCAAATGAACTTCCCAACAAACTTCCAAACTTGGTTCCTTCCTTCCTTCCGAACTTCCTTCCTTCCTTTCTTCCAAACAAACTTCCCAACAAACTTCCGAACTTTGTTCCTTCCTTCCTTCCGAACTTCCTTCCTTCCAAACAAACTTCCCAACAAACTTCAGAACTTCCTTCATTCCACCCTTCTGAACTTCCTTCCAGTCTTCCCTCCTTCCTTCCGAACTTCCTTCCTTCCATCCAAACCAACTTCTGAACGAACTTCTGAACTTCCTTCCTTCCTTCCGAACGAACTTCCAAACAAACTTCCTTCCAAACTTCCTTCCTTCTGAACTTCCTTCCTACCTTCCTTCCAAACGATCTTCCGAACTCTTCACAAGACGTCTGATTGAGAGTTGAGGTGTACATCAGGACGGAGATCCATTGAGACAAAACAAAGAAGACAAGTCGTGAACGTGTGCCGCCGCATGATACTTTTAATGCATTTACAGCATCCTTAGTAACTGCCTGGTCTGGGTCACAATGGTTTAAATTGAAGCTGCAACAATTCAATGTTATTGTTATTATCAATAATAATAATACTTTTTTTTTTTTTTTTTTTAAATAGCTGGTTGTGAATCTTGTTATTGATTAGTTGTCTTGATAATGCCTACACCTATGCTTCAAATCAGGGAAATACAGATCACGTATACTACCGCGCAGGGTCGTGTTGGCTATTTTGAATGTAATATTGTTTACATATTTACTGTTTATTATTGACAGACTATTCGTTTTTCTTCCCCTGTTTAATCAAACTCATATTAGACTAATCAATCGATAATGTTATTCTCGAATAGTCATTAGTTACGGTTCTAGTGCAAAATGATGCTAGTGGTTTATATTTTATATGTTACTCCAGTCTATTGTTGTTTGTATTTTGGGAAAAGACCCAATTAAAAACTTATGAATTATGAACTCGAATGATGTAGCTGAGGTTGAGGAACTGGCACACTCAACGTCCATAGCTCTGGGAGGGGAAAAAACAAAACAAAACAACCACCCATTTTTCGGTTTAGGCCACGCCCACTTCAAGTTTAAATGTGAATACAGATAGCGATATGTATATATTTCGAGCGCTACACAGATTATTATTATTATTATTATTATTATTATTATTAGTGTGTTACATCCCTAACACACAGGAAGCATGCCGAGTAGTTTAGCGTTCCTTCTTTGCTGCGAGCAAGGGTTGCACAGGGAGGGTGAAAAGTTCATTTAGACTTATCAAGAAAAAAGGAAATTTCTGAGCAAAACAGAAAGCAACACACGCTCCTCCGGGACCTTCATCCTCTGCTCCATTTGCATAAGGGCCTGTGCATCAAACGTAGTGGGTGCCCTTTTTTTTTTTTTTTTTAAATATTAATGCGCAGCCTCCCTCGCTGCTTTGTAGCACCCTCAATCAAAAGCTGAGCAAGAGAGAGAGAGAGAGAGAGAGAGAGAGAGAGAGAGAGAGAGAGAGAGAGAGAGAGAGAAAGAAGCAGATACAGCAGAGAGGGAATTATATATATATATATATTTATATGTGTGTGTGTGTGTGTGTGTTTGTGTGGTGTGTCTTAGTTGTACTGGGTTTTTTTTCTTTCTTTCTCTCTCTCTCTCTCTCTGCACTATTTTGCTGGTCAGCTTGTCGATTTTCTTTTCTTCCCGAGCAGACCGAGTTGTCTCTCATGACTGCCATCAGTCTTATCTTCTCTGAAGAGAATCTAGCAGGCTAACCTGGTTCAAAACCAAGGTTATGTAAGCAGGAACGCACTGCTGGAGATGTTTGCAGTTGTCTGGAAAGGCACAAGGGATGTGCTGCTGCTGCACTTTCGGTCGATCGAGAGCACAGCTTTCGGGGGTTTTTCAAGCTTGACGTGTCAGGAACTTTTCCAGATTCCTGAGTGGCGAGACACGACGAGACTAAAAATGAATTTCAATCATGTCACATGACGGCAGCGGAGTGTTGGTTTACCTCGGTGCAATAAAGCACACCGAGTGTGAAACTTGCTGAGAGATTCAAATATATTCATATTCAAATACTGCTTATGCTACACTTTTTTTCTTTTTAATACTAAAGAGTATTAGATTCAGAAAGACGCTATAGTTCTAACAATAATTTTTTTTTTTTTTTTTTTTCCTGCAGTCTTACAGATTACACCTAGATTGCGTGAGGCTGCCTGGAAATTACTCATGACAGTGCTGTTGACTATCATCATTCCCTCAGACACGTAAAGAAACATCGCACACTTTTCTCCGAGCCGTCTTTTTCCGAGTGCGCAGGTTTCTCCCGGAGCCCGTGTGAGAACCTTCGGCTCGTCGCGTCCCTGTTATCGGGTTCCTGCATATAGCAATAAATCAAATTAAAAAGTAATTCCTCCTCAGAGTTCCTCAGCAAAGTCATTTCGGCTTCATTCATCACCACGTTACAGTACCTTTAGTAATTTATCACGTTTTACTGCAGAAGTCGTGATTTTTCCAGATGTTGAGGAAATAGTTAAGAGAAATGGATCCACGAAGGCCCTGCTTATTGTAGTCAGCATGTTTGCTAAGACTTCTATTGTGTTTATTTTAGTCGGTAACACTTTACATGAGGGTATTGTTCATATAGCGCTACATAAACCTTTCATAACAACTGACATAAGCCTACATAAGTCATGCATGTCTGCTGACGTAAACATTGTCATGACAAGTTCAATTGAAGAATTTTTAACATAAGGACGTGATACGAACATTCATAACAGTGTTATGACACTGTAATCACAGGTCTATATCTCTTCTCTGACCCTTAAGTACAGTGATTTCATTTCTAAAGGCTTATTCCTATAAGGCATCACTCGATCATGATTTTTCAACGTAAATCAGCACAGGAAGTGCTATGACAGCCTTATGTCGACTTAATGCAAATCTTATGACAAATTATACCTTTATACATGTTTATGTACCTGTTAACATATCCATATAATAAGGTAACACTTAATTTATGTCTGGTGTTCAATTAGCTACATGTATAAACTGACAATCATTAATAAAGGCTTATTCCAATAGGAATGCTTCGTCACGATGTTTTAATGTACTGTACGTAAACTCAGAAACATGAAACTCATAACACCTGCATAAACTCTTCATGACATCCAAGTTAAAGTTACGCAAACATTAATAAAGGCTTATAACAATAGGTATCAGTTGCCATGATGTTTTAACATACATGAGTCAGTTCAAAAATTGCTATGATACAAGCTTATGTCAACAAAAACGGATGGGATTAATAGGGCTATGAGACCTGAATGAACTCGTCATGACAGCTGACTTAACCCTACATAAGCCTACCCAGGACCTATTCCAATAGGCATAAGCTGCCATGATATTTTAAAGCAAGTCGACGATAAGTGTACGTGTAGTGACATATTGTCAACTTTATGAACTCTTTATGACAACTGGTGCTTATTGGAATAAGCCCCGGTCAGTGTATTTAACATATGTCGGTGTTATGTAGGCCTATTAACACCAGCCTTAAGTAAAACTGGAGCTGTTATAATTGTATATGTTAAACGGGAAACACTTTCTGTGAAGGTCATACCCATAATAAACTATGAACACACACATATCACGCTAAAATCCATTCATAAGGCATTATACACACTGTTATAATTATTTGCGTACATGCATTATACTTTATAGCTACCTTTACTAGGCATTACGTATTACTAACATGATGTATTATAATACAGTTCTTAACACGTTACATCATCAAGCCTGACTTTACGATACGTTATGAGAAGATACAGTATAATGATGATATAACGAATAAGCACGATTTACAATGCACTCTTAATCAAGTTACAAATGGGTTATAAACAATGCGACAAACGTTGTGTATAATGCCTTGTGACATATTATAATATGCAATAAATGCATTCATAAGTCGTTATACATACGGCCTTCATGAAAATTGCTACCATTAACAGAAGTTTCTTAAGCCTTATTCTAATAGGCATCATTTGTCATAAACAGTGCATGAAGTCTTATTGAGTCTAATGTCTGCTGTTGTTTAATATAGCTTTAGGAACATTTATGCTAATTGCTAATAATAATAATTATTCATATAGTATCTCTTCTGAGATTTCCTTCTAATCAGTGGGAATTCTTCTGGCCTCCAACCAGATGGAATAATATATTCCATATATATATATATATATATACATATATACACATATACACATATACACACACACAGTATATATATATATATATAGCACTGGCATGAACAACACAGCGCACTGGCCTCTTTACATAAAAATCAGCCAAATTATCAAAGGCATCTCTGAGGTCATGCCTAGATTATGCCAAGGCTCCTGTGGAGTAGAAAGAACTGGAGGTGAAACAAAACTTCAGCGAATTCAGCCTAATCATCACCTGGTCGTTATCTGATCCCGTAAACAGATCTTTCATTTTGAAAACGTCAATAACAAAGCATGGCCGTGTTCGATACGCTGCACGCTGTAAACAATCGGACCCTGTCATAATTTCTATATTTTCCAAAAGTCTTCTACGAAGTTTCGCTCGTTACACATCGATTTCGTGAGCCGTCTGAAAAACCGTCATACAAGATTTACTGTAAGTTCGCACATCATTTGGTTTTAATTTGTTGTCTGTTAATTACTTTGATTACATTTCATATTGACTTGGATAGCACAGTGCTCGCTCGTACGTTGGGGGTTATGCATCATCGCAGATATTAGTGGGGGGAAAAAAAAAAAAAAAAAAAAAAACCCATTCGTAATAGGTTATGTTATAACATATTTATAAGGCAATTTACACCTGGTGATAATTCATACATGAAAATGCATTACCAGTAGCAGTGTTTATAGAATCGTTAACATAACCTTGCTGAAACCCCTCACAGAATTTGTAATGGATTTAATGGTTATAATGGGAATGGTATCGGTTTTAATGGAAACCTTTAATGGTCTTTATGGTAATTCGTTGCCTTCTATTGGTGACATGTTATGTCTGTTATGTATACCATTAAGGACCAGTAGAACACCTTTGACATTTAATAAAGGTTTTAATGGTTAACAGCTGACGGGTTGTAATGGTATTTGTAGTGGAAACCATTAGAATTTCTATGATGGTTATTATTGGTTTTTTTTTTTGTTGTTTTTTTTTTTGTTTTTTAGCAGGGAATACATTGCAGTGTTCATAACACATTTGGTCGGCAAAGAAACTTTTAATAACACTTTCTATGAAGGTCGTACGTATAATTAACTACGAACATATTCATATCAGGTTATAAAGCATTCATAAGGTATCGTACACATTGTTATAATTATTTACAAAAATGCGTTACACTTTATTATGCATTATGAATTGCTGACATGATGAACTGCTGTATAATTAATGCGCATATCACATTATAACACCGTTACCAAAGAATCTACGCAGTTATAGAACTGGGGCTGAATTTCTTTGGTAGGGCTTACGTGTTATAAACAGTGCTTATAATGCATTATAGACATTGCTATGAACTGGAATACCTTTTAATCATAACAATGTGAATCATCATCATATGAATGCATTATAACCGGTAATCAGTGCATTCAATACGAGTGTAGGTTATTGACGGACATATGACATCATGACCTAATTATAACGCCTCATAACTTGTATTTGTGAGCTGTAAGCAAAGTAAGACATAAAAACATTAAGTTTTATTTTCTGATGAAAATCCCAAAGCAGGTCACTGTGCCTATGAGTCAGCATAATACACTATGCAGAGTAGGGTTGAGTTGTTATAATGTGTTACAAACAATAGCTATAATGCTCATTTTTATTTTCATAAGTAATGATGACAATCTTTACAGTGCCTTATGAACGCATTATAACATGTTACGAATGTGTTCATAGTTAATTATAGACATGGCCTTCATAGAAAATGGTAGAAATCCTTTCTAATGCACGGAGATTGCTGGACCCTACCGTAAGCACTTTATTTTCCATATTCCCAGCCGTGTAATTCTTTGCTTGAGGGACTGGATTTAAATAGAGCAGTTTATATATGACTTTCATGTAGATTTATTTCACGTAGTTTTGCTTTCGAGTCACACGTCTACCTAATTATTAATGATTTTTATTTTATTTATTTTTTTATTTTTTTGCAGAGAGAATTAGAACTAAAGGAGCACTGCAATTTGTTTACCGCAGGGCCTTTTGAGTATATTTAGCACCAAACCTGGGTGTGAGGTATTGCAACACTTTGAAGAGACAAATTACACTCTGGGAAATTATGCTAAGCACCTTGATCGCTAATGGTGGTGTTTTAGTTTTAGCCTGAAAGGATGCTGGTGTGGTCTGGCTTTCAGGTAGCTGAAGTTCCACTGAGATTTCTGGATCTGCTACGGTTTTCCTCGGGACGTCCGGTCGGTTAAATGTATTCAAATAAATAAAGCTACTAATACATCGTACACAATTTGCATATTTAGACTACTACCATCTAGTTACCTACAATATAGACTATATATACGTCTACATGTTGTAATTTGTCAGGCTTGGTCTAAATAATGTATTTAGAAAGCCCCAGTATTGTATTGTATTTTAGGTTGCTCTGTAATTCGAATGGATGGATTTATTGTTCCACAGTGTACATTTACCTCCAGAACACTTGGCACCCTTAATAGAAATGAACCATTTTATTAATAATAATTTTCCACGCAGACAATAGGAGCAACTATTTAACATCATTCTTATTAGGACAACTTTTTACTTAGTACTTTCTCACAAATATATATCTCTACTTGTTGACACTCCTAAAAAGTTAAAAAAAATGTTTGTTCCCTGGAACTCCTTTGAACCATGTCCTGTTTCCCTGGGGTATAAATATGAAGTTGCACATGTGTAAAATCCTTTTCTCATCTATTGCCATGTGGAAAAACCAACGAACGGAAAGTTAATGGCTATAAAACCATGACAGGAATTGGATGCAGCAGCACACTACACGGTGTGGAAGATGGTGAAGCCCAAACATCACGATAACAAGCATTGCAAGCAACTCTTCCTGAGAGCATCTCAAAGCTCCTGAACTTCACCAAGCGTTATTAGAGCTACAACTAGCATCGTCTGTTGTGTTCAGATGAATCCAAAACTTTTTAGACATGCACAGCATCATAGGTTTGGTGACAAAAGGTGAAAAGAGCTGAAAAGTAAACACCATTGCAGCATATGGAAGTGGATCAGTGATGTTTTGGGGCTGGTATTTCAGGAGCTCTTTTAAAGGTTCTGTAGTCGCCATCTTGAATTCTACTCAGCCCAAAACTTTGTTGGCTCTCAGCTTGGCGATAGACAAAACGAGCCAAAACATCAAACAGTTCCAGAGCAACACAAACACACACAAACAGTCAATGGTAATGACCACCTCAGTCTCCAGATCAGAACCCTTCTGATATCCTTTGGTGTGAATTTGAAGAGGTCTTACAGGGACAGAGCTTGAAAATGAAAATGAAGGAGATTAAAATGTTCTGTATGGAGGAATGGACCATCGGCGTTCTACAAGTGTCTCAAACCTTGTTAGACATTACAGTAAGAGGACTCGGGGCTATGATTTTACCCATGTTGGGCGTCACAAAATATAAAAGAAATGTCGCTACTGTAGTAGTCATGTACAGGTGTTTTGGGGCTTGTTTCCCCAAAATAAAAAACTAAGACACTATAACGAGCTCTTCCTTAATACTTTCCTCTGGCTTTATTCTTTTTCTCCATCTCTCTTCCCCCACTCTCTCCATCAAAGTAAAATTTCATTCAGTAACACAATATATTCCATTCCCCAAATACAAAATAAATCCTTTACTCGACAAATCCATTCATTCTTTCTCAGCAGAAATCTTTGCATATCAGCTCTTAAACTACTAACTGGGAGAAGGGAGGGGACAACATGTTTTGTTGTTGTTGTTGTTGTTGGTTTTTTTCAATAAAATTATTCCATATCCTTGAATAGTTGAACTCAAAATATCACATATGGCAATATATATTAATTTTTCACTTTTTCCTCCCATTAAGAGCACCAATCATTCTGGAGTGCACTATACTGTATGTCTATAGGATAGAGATGGCAAAATAAGTAAATAAATAACAAACAAACAAACTGAATTAGGTGTGATCTCTAAGATGGGAAAGTGGTAAATAAACTTCTATTCTCAATTAGAGCTCAGTGTATTAGCATTACCCTTCCTAGTATTAGCATTACAAAAGCAAAAGCAAAGCTTGCTATTTTTTATTTTCCAGAAGGGGAAAAAAATAAAAATAAAACTAACTAAAAATATACACTGAGAGGGTTTATTCATTTACAATTAGTTCACCAAAGACTTAAATGTGGAATCACATGGAGTCCAGGAATACTTCAGAAACTAGCCTGAAATTCCAGTGTAGTTAGGACACGATTAGCATCGCCTATCTGTGAAACTGTATTTTAAAATGCCTGTTTGAACACATTCATTATTTTGTGGTTGTGGTGTTACTGTACCGTGACTGACTCTTTTTGTGGACCCTTTCCACTGCTTATGCATGTGTTTGAGCATGCTATTGATTTGTCTCCCTCGTTTGCTAGTTAGATCTTTAGTTGTGCCCTGGTCATCTGAAACTTGAGCACTTGTGTCACTAGGCCCCAATTACCCGCCTGGTTCAAATGAAAGGCTCTTGCTGCAAGAAACCCGTTCTCCACTCTTCCCCGTTTTTACATAAATTGCAGGCTAGCTCTGCATTTTTTTTTTGTGTGTGTGTGTGTGTGTGTGTGGTTGTGTTTTTAGCCTTTGGGAAATAAAAACCAAACCCTCATAGGTACATGATGAAGTGACGTGATACTTCAAGGCGAAAGAAGAACGACCGTCAGCTCATACCAACGTGGATTAATATTAGATAAGGAAAAGTGCCGTTTCTGCAGGCTGACTCATAATTTTTTTAAAGCTTGATGTGCTGTGTTTACACATTCGGTTCAAAGAGACTGGAAAAGTATTATGTCATGCACTTGTACATACTCGGTTCAACCGAAGAGTGAAAAAAACAATACGTAAAACCCCGACAGATGGTACCGAAGCTCCTTGTTCAAGCTGCACAAGGATGTAAGTGTATACAAATACATTATTCGCAATGAATGCGTATACAAATAGGACGTGCACGTGTTTTTTAGAAAAGAAAAAAAAAGGTAGCATGATTGGTTTTTACTAGAATGCAATTCTAATGTATTTATTCATCCTTAGTAACCGCCTGGTTTACATTTCATGAGGCTACTCGTTTGTTCATATTTTGGGAAATATACAGTACTATATACAGTACATTTGCTAGAAAATGAAGCTTCAGGTACAGGCGGGATTTAAAATAAATAAATAAATAAAAAAGTCACACATCTCTAGTTGAGACCGATTTAGAACCTTGAGCGATGTAGCTGAGGTTGAGGAACTTTCAGAGCGAGAATTCACACACCTTGCTGAAAGCACTGATATTTCTACTTCATATCTAAATACACTAAATAATAGGTACAGTTTCGGATAGTGTCGTTGGGTTACACGCTTTAATACCGCAGTTTGTCCGTCGGGAATGGGGAATTATAATCATAGCTGCAATCCGTCGTATGTTAGCATAGCACGATCTGTCTCGTGTTATTCTTCATATAAGAGCTGAATAAAAAAAATGAAGGAAAAAAAGTTGACACCCTTTTGTTATATCGTCTAAAATGCGTAAAATGATGGCTGTTGAAGTTCTGGGGAAAAAACATAACCTCTTGGCAATATTTCACGCCAGGCAACGTGATCTGTGTCGGGTTACGATGACATAGCGCATCAAATTAGAAGAAACATCTCACGCCATGCTTCGCCTAAGAATCTAGCCCTGTTTTCTTCCATTGCAATGCCTCAAAGTCCTCATGCTAATGTGTGTTTGGGGGGGTGGGGGATCATGAGGTTTATATTAGCTATTACTACATGCTGAGCAACTTATTCCAGACGACTTTTCCCCCTCGGTCCTTTATGATAGGATCGAGCAGAATCTCCACTTTAAAGCTCTGGATATTGGCTAAATTCACCACATTTCCTGTTGGAGTTCAGGCTCTTCCTGGGACTTCATGAGGTAGCAATTAGACTCATAGCGATACAAAGAGCTGGATAGTCGAATAAAGAGGTCTGAAATAAAGAGGCTGGAAAGAAAGTGCCACCAGATGATCATGAATTAAAAAAAAAAAAAAAAAAAATATTGAACATTTTTTAACGAACAGCCATGGACTTTGATATGAACATCTTGAATTTGTTTCAGCCTTTTTTTTTTTTCTTTTTTGAGAAACACAAACAAGCAAAAAAAAAAAAAAAAAAAACAAAAAAAAAAAAAAAAACCC
>JANDJT010000102.1:32927095-32937582 GCA_024331685.1 Stegophilus panzeri | reverse complement strand
CAAAATGACACACTCTGGGGGAACTCCAGAAGCCATGAAGAGTGGAAAAGGCTAAACATATACTTAACATTTCCAAGGTATATAAATAAATATAAATAAATAAATAAATACACATTTTAAAATTCAATCATCAATTTACCTATTTTTAAGAAAGAATTGAAAAAAACAAAAAAAAATTTTAATGATTACTCACGGACATTGATATGAACATTTTTCTAGAAACAAACCAAAAAAATGCATAATCATGTACTTTGATATAAACCTGATAAATTTTCCGATCATTAATTTACCTATCGTTCTATGAGAAACACAAAACCTTTACCGATTAGTTTGTTTCGATCATAAATGTACTGTTTAAAAAAAAACAACAAAAAAAAACAACAACAAGGTTAATGAAAAGTCATTGACTTTGACATGAACATATTAACAAACATAGTTTTGTAAATGCAACACGAGCGCCAAGACCACTTGAACACCCATTCCACGTGATGGTTTGTCCCTTTTAAATCGGCCATGTCCGGCGTCAGGATGACCTCAAGCAATCGAGGTTGTGCCAGAAAAAGAAAAATACCTCGCACTGACGCGAACGTTCAGCTGTGGCTTTGAGAAGCTCTATAAATCTGCTCGAGCTCATGAAGCTTTTCGAGCGCTTTCCTTCAGGGCCGAATGGCACTCGCCGTGCTTCTGACTTCCCACTGGATGTTAGCGCTTTTTCACTTTTCTCCTCCGTGAGAACCGTTCGCGAGCCACTCTGCTTCTAATTCACTGTGGCCATGGCAACCAAGTGGGAGAGCACAGCGGGTTACGTGCTAAAAATACGTAGTGTATCTGAAAGCACTTGGGATGGATGAAAATATGACGGAGAGGAAGCTAGGGACAAAACGTACAATTAAGTCGAGGGGGGTGGGGTGGAGTTAAACCCGGGTGCCACTCATCATGTTTCTGACTTCCTGCCCGAGCTCACGTTAGTGCAACTTTTTCGACATGACGTGGCCTATGTACTGTAATTGTTGTTGTTGTTGTTTTTCCCCCCAGAGAAAAGCAAATTAGCTCATGTCCCCAAACTTACCCTCGTGTCTGATGAGTGAATTCAGCTTCTTTACCACACAGGCTTTCATGTATTATTTACTCTGATAGGCTTTGTGTTTTCACAGGACCTTGACAGCGGTAAGTACCTGAGCCCCCGAGCCTATCGGATTTTTCCTGTAATGAGACGTTTTTTCAGTCGGCGAATAAAACAGCACGTATGGTGAATCTGTCAGATGACTTGACTGTAAATAATTCCAACTCAGCACGCCTAAAGGAAATAACCAAAATGCTATTTCTGCACTGATTCGCAGCTATAAACTTGTGTTGTGGTCTTTGATGCACGGATCACTACTGAACACAGGGAAAGGAGCGAAAGGTTTGGTTGAAATGCAAAGCATTATCTCAGAGCAATGTTTGTACATAAACGCCTCTTATGAGCAATTCGCCTCTGGGT
Organism: Stegophilus panzeri; assembly: GCA_024331685.1. Lineage (NCBI taxonomy): Eukaryota > Metazoa > Chordata > Actinopteri > Siluriformes > Trichomycteridae > Stegophilus > Stegophilus panzeri. Next base: position 32,936,099 of record JANDJT010000102.1, on the reverse strand, counting down.
GAGATGTAGAGGCAAAATGCATTGTCGAGGAGAGCTATGGCACGGAAAGCAGATTTTTCTTTTTTTCCTGGAGGAAATACGTGCATTATTTCTAGAGATGTTTGCTTTGGGGACATTTATGCACAAAGGTGTCCAGTTTCCCTGTCCATTTCATTTCGTTATTCATCATTGTCTTTTATTCGGTTGTTAAAAACATTAACAGCACCCTACGTGGGGTCGCATGGGAGTCTGGGGCTTATCCCAGGGAACTCAGGGCACAAGGCGGTGGGGACGACGACACACACCTTGGACGGGGTGCCAACTCATCACACAATTACACACACACACTAACACACTACGGACAATTTGGAAATGCTAATCAATGCTACAATGCAAAACTGGAGGAGGAAACCAGAGTACCTGGAGGAAAACCCTGAAGCATGGGGAGAACATGCTCACACACAGGGCATAGCCGGGAATCGAACCCCCGACCCCGGAGGTGCGAGACAAACGTGCTGACCACCTAGCCACCATTAAATAAAACATAAAAAGGTAAAAACGTAACTATACCAAGAAATTTGTTCGAGAAAAAAAAGCCGAACACATTATAAATCTACATCTTGTGTAAATAGAAAGGAAAGCAGAAGCTGTGGAAGAATCTTGCGATGACGTGTAATGCGTAACGAAGTACCGCGCTATGTCTCGTATGTCCGTGTCCATTTTCTGTCTCGGTTCACGAACAGAAAGCACGTTAGACACCTGAAAGCTTCCGTCCTGTAGTGATTAAACTGCGAGAACAGACTAGCATCTCATCATTTAGCGAAACCGAACTCCTACTTCCTGATCCATATTTAGATCTTTTTCTCTCCCCAATGTTTTCTTTTTTTTTTCCCCCTCACTCCAAAAACAGCAATCCTGCCAGAACCCAGTATCACACATCATCGACAGCCTCCCTCGGCTCGACGCCATAACGATCTCGATAAATGTTTGCCAAAAGTGCCCACACATTTAAAGCTGACTTTGTTCCAGCAGAAACCGCGCCAGACCAAGAAGCTCAAAATCGCACATTCGCGTTTCATGTTCTGTAAACGCTTGCGATTACATATCTATTATATTTTACTTCTTCCCCCCTCCCCCACCCCCCAGTACAAAATGTCACAAACCCTCTGATAAGACACTTACTCAATGGTTAATTAAGGTGTGTCTGGGGAGGTGAAGATTGAAGGATCTAAACAGTTCTGGAAGAAGAAGAAGAAGAAGAAGAAGAAGAAGAAGAATAATTTATATTAATATAAGTGTATACATTTTGTTTTGTATGATTGTGTTTTTTTTTACTGTGATAGAAGATTTACAAAAATGCCATATAAGTAAATTAAAAAAAAAACAAAAATCAATCAGTTTCCCAGAATACACCACAGCCTACAAACATGGCCGCCCCGAATACACTTCCCAATACACATAAACTCTGTCGTATTCACAGTCACTGAACTTTTAACCATGCACACCTGTTCACAATTACACCTGCACCCATATAAACAGACCACAAACGTTCAGCCAGTTGCGAAGTATTGCTCATAATAATGTGGCTGCCTGATCTTACCAAGCCGTTTATTGCGTATTGTTTCTCTGGTTTTCCGATCTTGCTCTTTACCTGGTTTTTGAATTCTCCCTTTTTGTGTGGTTTGCTCATCACCTGATCATTGTCTGTTTTTTTTTTTTTGTTTTTTTTTTTAAATTATGTCTAAGCCTTACGATTTGGATTTGTCTGTCTGTTTTCACAATAAACTCTTACTGCAATTGCATCCCCTTCCACCTTACCTTACATGACAGACTGTTGAAAAAAAAAAAATCAGTATGTAATTTCTATCAAAATGCTCTCTTTGTGCTCTGTAAATTTTTGGTTTTGTTTTGGCTTTATTTACGTATTGTGTTACAAACTGAGCCAAAGGACAGCGCTGTAGAAACGTACTCATTCATGAAATCCAATGAACAAAAGAAAATAAAACATCGGATGTAATCCACAAAACGTTTTTAAACTGGTTATATTTTACATACTAGTATAATCATTTAATCTTTTTCAGTATATTGCGCCAGCGCCATGGTTTATGTGCTCCGGTTATTTAAGATAAGATAAGATAAGATAAGATAATACTTTATTAATCCCCAGATTGAGAAATTAGGGTGTCACAGCAGCAGCCAAAAAAAAGGACAAAAAGAAAAGAAAGAGGAGTTTAAAGAGATAGTAAGGAGTATATACAGGATGTATAAATATGTATAGATATTTCCATCATTCTCAAAACATGGTAAAGTATTTCCGTATTTTGCCGTATTGTTTAACAAGGACGTTTTCAGTCCTACACATTCCTAAACCAGTGATTTGTTTAAATCACTGTCGATGGAGTGTGAAAGCAAAGCAAAGCAAAGCAAACTCTAGTGAATGAATCAAAAAGTATGAATTTTGCTCTGATTCAGACTATGGAAATGGGCTAATAGGATATTTTAAGCAAGCTCTGTGCCAAGGATTATCTCGGTCTCTGCTTTTCTTATTGAGACACTCCAGGCATCTCTCTTTAATATGACTCCGATCACACAGACAGGGTGAACTGTTTGATTTTATTACCGGATAACTGTGCGTGTGTGTGGCCGTCTGTTCGGGAAACCTATTAACCGACGAGTATGGCCGATTTTGCTTGAAGCGGTGGCGCGCTGTGGAACTTTTAGCACCGTAGAAACATTACAGCGAATTACCATTGGAGAGCGGCTGAAGGTACACTTTGCAAAGAAAAATCTAGCATTTGTTTACGTTCATGCTTGCAAACAGACTACCCCTGACATCTGCTCTGCACTCAGTCGCTCCAAGGAATCATGGCGTGGGATAGACTAATTCTCCACTAATTCTCCCTACCTTTGGCGTTGTGGAGTTCTAGAGTTCGCCACCCCACGGCTTTCTGGGAAGGCAGCGCTCAGCGTGTGCTGGAGAAAGATAATCAAATCGAATGCTGCTTAGCGTTTACCTCGCAGCTTTGACATTATGTGGCTGATCCCTGTGACAGACCGTTTGGAGGAATCCGTTCATTCATTCATTTATTCATTCATTTGGATGGCGAGGTTTAAAAATGGCTGCCTGAGGCTAGAGCTGATCAGCAGGTGGCTTCAGTCTGTAAGGGGTTTAAGTGTCTCCCCTGTGACTCCAAACAGTTACTTAACTTAATAAGAGCTTGGACTAAAAGGAACGGAAAGGTGATTGTGGCTTTGATGGGCTGAGTGGAAGCCGGTTAGAGCTTCATTCGCCGGACTTTGTGTTCTTAAGGAACTCGTTTGAGATGGTAATGTGTAAGGATTGTTTGGTTGATCGTATCATATCTGCCTAGGAAAAAAAAACAAACAAAAAAAAAAATACTGTTTTACATCAGAGAGCAAGCATGTCGAACCCTGCCATTTTATTTAAATGACTATAGATTTTGGTGCTTCATTTTGGTGCTATTAATTGCCTTTTTTTAGACTGTTAATGAAATGCATACTGGCATTAAATAATATTTTATCCCATCTCTGAGTAAATAAACTCTGATCTCCAGGTGGAAATATTAAAACTATTAATATTAAAACTTTCTTCAGCTTCATGTCTGAATTTTGGCAGTGGTGTGTTGGGTGAGTTTGCAGTTGGTTAAACGGCGTATTTGGTTTATTATTTAAAAAGAAAACAAGTGTTATTTGCATCGATAAGGTTATTTATAGTGTGATGAATCGAAGAATAACTAATTATGTTCCTTAAGAAAACCTTAGCCATATTTGTATGGGGTGTTCTAACTAAAATAAATAAATAAATAAATAAATAAATAAATTTAAAAAGAAAAAAAAGGGACAATATATTCTTACTGAGATAGATAGATAGATAGATAGATAGATAGATAGATAGATAGATAGATAGATAGATGCCTTGAGATTACTTCACTTCTTATTTGTCTTTGGGGGGAATTTTTTATAAATATATATATATAAAATTTCCCCCCCCAAAGACAAATAAGAAGTGAAGTAATGTCAAGGCATCAAGCAGTTTATATTCTATTCCACTATAACAGGCATAATTTGATGTTTGGGGTTGTGGAACTGTCATGAACGTCCTGAGACCACCTCATTTGCTACAAACTGTGATCAATAACACTGCAAATGGAAAAATCCATCAGAAGAAAAAGGGACGGTGTGAATGTCAATGAGCTCCCTGCTGAAGCAGCAAACCTGAGCTAACAGGACCCATATATATATATATATATATATATATATATATTTCTGAATAAAGTGCTGTAGGATTTCATATACTAATCAAGATTTGTCTAATAAAATCACAAGAGGTTGCAATAATGTCTGTATTACACTGCATTAGAATTAGCATGCTATTATATTTGTGGATTTATTTTACATCACAACGTTGTTGAATTCGTTAATTAGGGGACATTTCTTTGAGGAGGCATTTGGAAGGAGTCTCCAGCGTCAGCGCTTTGTAACAGCTGTAAAGAGTTTACGCTTTACGTGGCAAGCTGCTTTGTTTCGTCTTATTAACTTCAAGAAAGACCGAAAATCGAGTCTGGTGAAGGAACGGCCGTTTATAGCTGATAGAAAATAAGCGATAGGAGGAACTAACTTGTTTCGGAGACATTTAAAGTAACGATCATTAAAATAAATAGTATGGCGTGTTATTCTTTAATTATTAAATACATGTCATCATTGGCAAAGTAACATGACGAATATGACTTTAATTATAATTTCATTATGTACAGCTTGTAACAGTAGTGGGACACATTAGGTCTGTGGTTAGTAATGATGACAGATGTTGCAGTCGTTTTAAGAGGGGATCATGGGAAAGAAAAGCTCACTCGGGGGACATGGTATCGTAGAGCTCCTCATTAACTGTGTTGGCCTGTGTGGCCCCCTGGCATCTCACATGTCAATGAGAAACAGCTGAAACAAGAGTTGAGCAGGTCAGACCCGGACATGAACTTCGCCACCCGGAATTGTCCGTTTACATTATTATTGTTATTATTATTATGTAAGTGAGGTCATTTATGCTGCTGGAGTTCAGTGTTTTTCCTGATGGTGCAAAATCCAGATTAAGATTTGAATCGAAATCTCTACCTTTTTTATTTTATACTAAATCCGTAACTTATATGTCAAAAGGAGCTTGGGAATTAGCTAACTTGTTGGGGTGAAGATTAAACCTAGGCTAAGACTACAATAATAGCATTTTCAGTGGTTTTGAATTCTGCTCAGCTTCTGCTCAGCAGTGTTCATTAGTCAAGGTCCAGGCTTAGTCAGTGATTAGTTTTAGGAAATCTTGACTAGGGTTTAAATAAAGGCTGCTTGTGAATGGTATGAAATTGAAATGTGTCTGAAAAAAATCGGTTAGCAAAGCCTTTGCTTATTTCAAGGTTCATCCAAATGCTTGGAAGTCTTTAAAAAAAATAATAATAATAAAAAAATAAAAAATAAAAAAAGTTTGATTTATTTTAAATAAAAGGCTGAAAAATGGCCAATTTTTTTCTTCAGATTTTCATCGGAAACAGAAACAAATTGTTTGTTTAGCAGTTGGCTATACTTCCTTTGAGTGCTAGTAGTTAGCCTCTTCACAACTGATACTTGACATAATCTAGACCTAGTTTTCACCAAAGTCATGTAAAGTATATTGAACGTAAGAATTGCTAAATCTGCATTATACAAGAAAATGTTTTCTTTAGAAAATCTGTATGCTATTATTTTTTTTTATGTTTTCACACCACATATTTTGTTCACATGCTAGCTAAGACAATGCTAATTGTAGCAATGAACACCTGACTAAGGCCCAGTCCACCTCTCTGTGGGTATTTTTGAACATATTGTTTTTAACTCTCCGTTTATAAAATATATCTTTGTCCACATGGAGACACAAAAACAATTCATGTGAAAACGTTCACATGAACACTCCAACCCAGTAGGTGGTGACAGTATGTCATAAACTCATACTGTATGTAAAATGTTTCAGGAATCTTGTCTTTGGTCCCCGGCTGGCGACAGGGCCATGGCGTCATGGAGACTGAATCAGTGGTTTTTCAGGTCCGGCTCGATTTTCTTGGACCATCTCGAACTCCGCCTAGGACGGTCCCAAGCCCATCTGCAAAAGGAGTAGGGTGGCCAGAACCAGGAAACCAGGTAAAACCAGTCTCCATCAAGACCCTGATATCTCCATCAAGACCAGGATGCTGATCCTGCCAATCTTCTTGTACAGATCAGAAGCTGAACAAACTTTTTTTTCCAATTTTTTATTTATTTATTTTTTCCCCCAATGCCAGGCCTGTGGTAGATCCCTTCCTGATCAAATTCACAACTAAACAAGATGTGACAACCAGCCAATGAATGGAGAGACAACTTAACTGAGACAGCTGAGGTGGTTTGAGCATGTCTCTGGCAGCTCAAGACCAGTGGCCTTCAGGTGCTTCAGGAATAACGTTAAGATCATGTGTATTCTATCCATGTGCCGCTTATCCTACACGGGGTCACGAGGGAGCCTGGAGCCTACCCAGGGGACTCTGGGCTCAAAGGCTGAGGACACCCTGGATGAGGTGCCAACCAATCGCAGGGTACAATTGCACACAGACGCCAATCAGCCTACAATGCATGTCTTTGGAGGAAACCGGATTACCCGGAGGAAACCCCGAAGCATGGGGAGAACATGCAAATCCAGCCCCCAACCCCAGAACTGTGAGGCAAACGTGCAAACCACTAAGCCCCTCCCCCCCAGATCAAGTGTATTGAGATGGCACAATGCGGAAATGTTCTCTGTTTGGAAATCTACAAGCGGCTTATCCAAAGAGCAGTATACCTTCAGGCACTTCACAAGGGTGTAATAAGAAATTTAAATTAAGCTAAATTCAAGATTAAATATGAAACACAATACTACAAAATAACAGCTACGGTACAGCTATGGAGCACATTCATAACACCACAACAGGCATGTACGGGTCGATGCTGAATTTTTCCCCGTTTCTCCCCCGTAAAGGTAGTTTTTGAAAAGCTTCATTTGTGACCTAGAACGCCTATACATGTGGACGGGGGATGGGAGAAAGAAAACATTCTCCAAAATATACAAGTGGATAGTGACCTAAGACTCTTCACTGTAATTATCTGCTCAATCTTCTGAGCAAATCGAAGCTCTAAAGTTTACTTTAGTGCAGCTGCCTGCAAAGACAAGTCATCAACACAAAGTGCACTTGGAAAAACAGCTCGGTTGCAGAGGGCAGCGGCCGGTCAGCGTGTGTTGTGTCTGCTGTTGAAAGAGATCTCCGAGTCTGGCCTGCGATCCAGCGTCACTATCGGCAGGCAACAGGGTGCCTTAATCCCCTGCTGGGCAGCGGGCGCTGCTTCCTGGCACGGCGGGCACCGCTGGCAGCCCATCACAGGTCCTTTTCTGGGATGTCTGAGAGGAAAGCGCACACCCCCGGTCAGCGCTGAACTCCTGACCCACGGGCTGTCCCGGAGACGAGTCCTAGTGCAGCTTTAATCCCTTTAATCCCTCTCACAAAGAAGGTAGCTGAATTAAAAAAAAAAAAAAAAAAAAAGTGGAACGAGAACTCCAAAGCTTCTTGTCTTTCTCAGCTTGGTATGATAAACCCGCTATCGATTTGAGGACAGTGTGTAAGGACGAGGGGGTCACTTAGGGAAAAAAAAATAAATAATGAAAATGAGACTTAAGAGAGTTAGTCGACGAACACAGAGCAGGAACAAACTTTTTTTTGTTTTTACGGCGATTATTTGCCATCTGTTCAATTGTCTGTGTGCTTTTTGTGTAAATGAAGCTCATAGCCACTGGGAGTAGAGCAAAACATACTAGGAAGGTTGCAGCCGAGCTAATCCTCCTCACACACATGCACGAGACTTCGTCACCAGAGCTAATTGATTCCGAAAAAGACTCCTCCATGTTTGGAGAGCTTTTAGCGCACGACAGAATGCTAACCATTAACTACACATAAGTCAGATTCCTTCCTTTCCTGCACTGTTTAGAAGTCTCAGAAAATATAGTATGGATCGAGAGAAGGGATTTGGATGTGTTCAATTTCCTTTCCTTTTTTCGTTCTTTCATCATGCTCGTCTCTCAAGACATATTCAATGAAAGCTCGTTCAAAAGCCAGCAGGCAGAAAAAGGAGATTATGCTAGTTCCTCGGAGGATCGTCCCTCCTGCCAGACGTCCCCGCTCTCGCTTCTCTCTTCTCTTCTCTTCTTTAGCCAGAACCAGCCACTGATTCGCCTGTCAGAAATATTTCCCTACATCTCTATTTGCAAATGAGAGCACGCCTTTCTCGCACACGGGCACATCGCCTAGACAGATGTAGGCTAATCTTTCAGTCAATATTGGGTTTGTTTATTCAGATCCAGGGAATATTTAGCGTCAAGTATAATGCGGTGTGAATATATAAGTGGCATGGTATCATCAGCATTGGTCCTCGTGCACCAGATGTTTTTACCATGCAGCATCATAAACACTCTGATTATTATTATTTATTTTAAAGGTGACTGCGTGTTTTAATCTGTTATGAACTGAAATTGATGCCACGTGATAATAAATGAATCATGTTAAAATGACACATGCATATGAACGAATCATGTGCAAAAATGACACACGTATTGTGTGTAAAAATGATGAATGCATCTGCATGAATCATGTGTAAAAAATGACACAAGCATACGAATGAATCACGTGTAAAAATGGCACATGCATATGAACGAATCACGTGTAAAAATGGCATGTGCATACGAACGAATCACGTGTAAAAATGGCACAATCATACGAACGAATCACGTGTAAAAATGGCACGTGCATACGAACGAATCACGTGTAAAAATGGCACGTGCATACGAACGAATCACGCGTAAAAATGACACGCATACGAATGAATCATGTGCAAAAATGACACACGCATACGAACGAATCATGTGCAAAAATGACACACGCATACGAACGAATCATGTGCAAAAATGACACACGCATATGAACGAATC
>JANDJT010000102.1:32907211-32926995 GCA_024331685.1 Stegophilus panzeri | reverse complement strand
ACACGCATATGAACGAATCATGTGCAAAAATGACACACGCATATGAAGGAATCATGTGCAAAAATGACACACGCATACGAAGGAATCATGTATAAAAATGACACGCATACGAACGAATCATGTGCAAAAAAGACACATGCAAACAAATTAATCATGTCTAAAAAGTGACACGTGAATATGAATGAATCATGTGTAAAAATGACACATTAATATAAATTAATCTTAGGCAAAAATGACATGTGCATCATGTGTAAAAGTGACACGTGTATATGAACGAATCATGTGCAAAAATGGCACATGAATATAAATGAATCAAAAAACCATGTGCAAATAAATGAATCAAACATATGAAATGAATCAATGCAACATCCAAAAAAACATTAAATAAACGTCTCCTTACAGAAAAAAAAAAAAAAACACACACACTTTTTTCTGTTTCCATTTAACTTCCATTTAATAATGAAACCTGCAGGCAATGAGGCGAAAGTAAATTCCTTTTAAGAGGTTATAGTTCACCTCTAGAACTACACATTATTCAGCTGATTTGCTATTTTCCCCCTCTGAAAAAAACGTGCATGTTCATTCACAAGGAACTTATTCACACATCCACAGGATGCTTTAACCATTAGGACAAAACACCAAATCAGCATCAAAAGCCGGAAACAACTGCAAACTATTTAAATCCATTCGTATTGTGTTGGAAAGATCACATGCAGCTGTGTTTTGTGATATTCTCAATTGGACGTGGGATCCCATTCTCTGTGGATAATTGCCTGAAAGATCAAGGGGAGAAACAGAGAGGAAAAAAAAAAAAATAATAAAAGTAGGGAGAGAAACTCATTTAGTGGCATCTCTCAAAGTGATTCATCTCCTAAATCCTGGTGTTAGAGTAGAGTTTAAAAAATGGTGACTATGGATTAAATCAAAGGCCGGCTTTGCACGGGGGAACGTGAGGGCTGAATAGATGGACCTTTCGCTTTTAAGGTTGCCCCGGTTCACAAAAAGAAAGGATTCAGCTTGAAAGATAATAACACATACGTATTACCATCAGACACAACCTTGAAAGCTATTGTGCACGCTAACCTCATTTCAGAACAGACCCACAAGGTTAGGTCTCATATCTTGTAATTGAAAAATGCATAGATACAAATGCATTTGAGCTCGAGACCCCCTTTTCAGGACGTGGCGCTTTTGTGATCGACTTAAGCAGGTTGCACTGTTCCTGACCCATTAAAATATGGGCATAGATACAAAATGGGTCGCAAAACTAACAGCTTGCATCAAATATTAGGCCAAACATCAACTCATTTTGTTGGATCCTGGTCAGTTTTCAGTAGTAAGTAAAAAAAAAATAATAATACACTTTATTTATTTATTAAATATTTAAAAAGATCTTCAATGCCACCCAGAATGTGTTTTGTAATAACATTGATATATATATATATTTTTGTATAAAATGTAGTTAACGGTTTTCTACATTACCCACAATAATATGTGACTGTTTGTTAGCCCTCTCTTCATCACTATCTAAAGACAGCAATGCGGCAGCACTTTATTCCTTTAGTGCATTCATTTGCACTAACGTATCCACTCTACTTCTACATTGGATTTCTCATTAACATGATGCTGGGATTGTATGTCTCTGGGTAAGTGAGAAGATATACAGGAGCTACTGTATATCAAAATCAAATGGTAAATGGTCTGCACTTATATAGCGCTTTTTTAACCTTAGCTGTTCCAAAGCGTTTTACACTGTTTCTCATTCACTCACACACCATTGGTAGCGGAGCTGCCATGCAAGGCGCTAACTTGCCATCGGGAGCAACTTGGGGTTCAGTGTCTTGCCCAAGGACACTTCGGCATGTGGGCCAGGAATCGAACCGCCAACCCTACGATTAGTGGACAACCCGCTCTACCACCTGAGCTGAATGCAGCACGATCCAACAAATTATGACCAGAATCGCTAAGCACATCACAAATGTATATCAATATAAATATATTTCATTTTAGAATGGAGTTTTTCCCTCCTAAAAGTGCTTGGACCCCATAAACTATACTGTATTGCACACACATACTGTATCCAAATGTATGGAGAAGAGTTTTCCTGAGAGGGGAAAAGGGAAAAAAAATGAAAGTTTTCCTGACCCCTCGATGAACTCTGCAGTTACACAAACTGTGTGGCATCTTAATTTGAAATGCTTGGATGCTGTGTGCTAATTTGGAATGTGTTGGCGTTGCTGACTATAAGCTGCCGTGCTTTTTCTGTTCGCGTTCAAAGGCCTCCGTCAGACGAGATGAGCCACGGGCAGAATTTCTCAGACGTTTCAGTATCTGTTTTTTGCAATGCGCTAGAGATGAAAGGTTTTCATTAATGGGAAATAAGGCAAAGACGATTAAATATTAAGAGAGACTGTCTCGTAACAAATGAGGAGCAAGTACAGGCGCATAAAGCAATGCTTAACCCAAAATTGCAAGTGCGGATAACCACGAAGAAAACTACTAAGAGTCAGTTCACATAACCCGGTATGAGATGCAACTGTGATTTATAGAAAAAAGGCTAAAGGTACTGTAGCTCAATATGAGTGGTGCAGGCATCCATCAGCTTCCTATGGATTAGTTTTTTCGCTCCAGCCCTGCGTGACCTACTAACCTCCAAAATCTCAAGCTTTAACTCCCAACATACCTGATCCAGCTTATTAGCTCATAATGAAGCTTTTCCTGAGTTGGGTCAGGCATGTAGGGAGTAAGACATCCTTGAAACTGTGCAGGACACTGAGAAATATTTCTGCTGAAAGTTTACAATAATTGCGACAACCAGCCTCAGAAAGGAGAACGTCTCCATATAAAACGCATCATCGAAAACCCGCTGAATAACATGGACAGAATCTTTTATTAACAGATCGTCTGTGGACGCAGTCAGAATTGTACACCTTACTGGAACTTTCATTCTGAAGGTGTGCAAATACTTTTGCAAGTGTCGGTCTTCAGTGTTCACTGTGGATTATGAATGAGACCTTGAAATGGCAGCTTTAGAATTGTAGCACAGCTTGTTCTTTGTCGTATTCACAGTCGCAAAGCATTCTTGCTTTCTGAAGGAAAGTGGAGTAAGAAAAAGTAGATAAAATCATACAGTTGAACTTTGATGTGCGTCAAATGATACACCATGCATTATATTATATTATATTATATTATATGATCTATTTCTTAATCTTAATTACCGTTTAGTACTGATAGAATGGAAGTGACCATCCATCCCTCTATCTGTCCATTTTCTACACCGCTTATCCTACACAGGGTCGTGGAGGAGCCTGGAGCCTATCCTAGGGAACTTTGGGCTCAAGGCAGCGGACACGGTGTTTGGTATGAGCAGATTATGAGTCCAGGGATGAGCACAGAAGAGTCTTTATGATTACAGCAGCCGTTTTTAAGTATATATCTATAGTATCCAGATGAGATAATCCACTAAGGTTTGAACATAAACTGTTTTTGGGACATGGACTTCTAATATTTACTAGGTCTTCACTTTGTTCAAGTCATACATGTGGAAGAAAACATTTTTCACCAAGATATAATCTTGCCAGTACTGGTCTACAGATCAGAGGCATGGACACTGCTTAAGTCAGCCATAAACAAGAATGGTCTTCCAGATGCAATGCTTGCAACTAACTAATCCTGCGATTTTCCATCAAGCTAACATGTTGCCAGCAGCCCATGATCAAGGAGGCAATCCAGAGATGGAGTTTGTAAAGGTTCAACCACATGTGCAGGATGACTGCCAGCTGGCTGCCCAACAGACTTCTCCAGAGGATGCAGTCCACACAGTTGAAAGTAGATGTTGAGTAAGCAAGTACAAGGAATCGAAGCCTCTGAGGCATGGATGAACATTCATGTATATATAATCAAGTGCTTGGTGCTTGGACCCATCAAAATCTCAAAGAATCAGGAATGTTGCCCTGGCCCGCTAAGCCTGGAGAAGCATTTTCTAAAATCCAATGGCAATCGCAATCGTTCCTGGTTCTAGTTTAGTCCTAGTCATGTTTTCTGGTCCAAACCTTACTCTGTATGGTCTATCAATAACATGTATGTGTGTGTCTCCCATCTGGGAGTGCTGTGTGATTTGTAATGCATTAGCCTTGCTCATTATCCAATAAATCTACAGTCTAAGTGCAACATGCTAAGAGGCTGTTTGTACAACCCATGTGAACTATTGTACTCCAAATCCCCCATCATCCAACCATACAGACCTTTCCATCGTTGGAACGCTAAGCATCATGGGACATCCAAGTGATGATGAGAATTAGTGCTTGGGATGAATTAAGGTTATGGTGGCAATCGACTCAGCATGGCAAACACATCGACTTGACTGAAGGTTGTAGTAGCATAAAAGCAGTGTTATAATTGATTGCTAAATTGATATTGACCCTAAAGCAGAATCCTATTCAAGCATATAGCTGAGGGTTAAAAGTGCATTTGATCATTTTTAAAGCATTTCTAGACCTGGAATAATCATAAGTCAACCTTTTATTGTGATTTGCAGTACTACCATGCCATGGAACTTTCTAGGTTAAGAATACCATTAATCTAAACATGTTTCTTTTTTCTTCATTTCTTTCTCAGGGTAAGTTTTGTGCTTGCTTAGTTACTTAGTAAAGTTTTCATTTAAAGACAGCCAGTAAATAAATAAAAAAAAACCTTTTTGGTTAGTCAGAGGAAGTTCCTTCCACCACCTGGGTGTCAATATGGACAGGATGTCTTGGTGCATGTCTTCCTGTATCTTGAGGAATGGTGGCTTTAGTTGAACTGTACCTGTGGCTTAACGGGAATGTGATACAGGGTATATTTTGGTACAAGGTAGGTGAGAGCTGGTCCATTTTGGCTTTCTAAGCAAGCATCAGTGTTTAATCGGATTTTTAACTCTCTGGATTCATCCAATACTATCTTGCACTTGTTTCTGGTCAGTTGACATGTAAACCATGGCCACACCTTCTATCAAGAGCAAAAGGTGGTCACGGACCATGTTTGGGAAAGGTTTTGATTGTCAAATGTGGCATGGAGAGATCAATCTACTCACGATGGGTCTCAGAGTACCTGAATTAAAAATCTGTTTTAACCATATATTGAAATCTTCAAATCTACTTCTCAGAACTAGCTTTTGTGGCTTTTACTGAGAAGCTTCATGCCACCACACTATCAACAGTCCTCAGTTATTGGTCTTCTTCCATTTATACCTGCTCTTTCAGTGTAATAACCCCTACATGATTTTTTTTTTCATGATATGCTGATGACACTCAACTCAACTCAACTCAATTCATCCTCTCCTTTCCTTTCTCACACACTCATGTTTCAGCTCGTCTCATTACGGATGGCAGCTCTTAACCATGTAATAAGTCCCTGCAATACCTTGGGGATGCATCCCTATGTCAAGATCCTGTCAATGCTGGAGAACCCTCAGATCACACCATCTGACAACCAACTATCATTCTCTGCTTGTACTGCTCACCTGATTCATTACATCATCAGGAAGATCTGGGTCTACTATACAGGGCCACTCATGTGCTTGTTTAGACCCTTGTCATCTTCAGACTGGACTCCTGGCAGGTTTTTCTCTGCGTACCATCACCAGATTTCAGCAGCATGTACTGTATTTTTTCCCCAAATTCTCCAACATCAACCTATTGGTGTGTTCCCTCCACGTTCCCCTTCCCTCTTGTAGAAGAAGAAGCAGCCTTTGTCACATACATTTTGTGATGCTGGATTTTTTTATTTCCATGAGCTGTAAGCCATAATCAACAAGATTATAATTAAAAAAAGGCTTGAAATATTTCACTTTATGTGTACTATATCTAGAATATATGAAAGTTCCGCTTTTCGAATGAAAAGTCTCTCTTTCCACACATACTAGATTGCTCGGAACCTGGGGTCAGAGCACAGGGTCAGCATATATGACATGACACTCCTGGAGCAGAGAGGATGGAAACAGTGGCAACGTGGATGCGCTACGGCTTGAACCTCTGACCTTTTGAACAGTAACCCAGCACCTTAACCATTGACCCACCATTGCATGCAAGTGATTTAAAACCCTGAAAAATAGACCCCCACCTACCTGAAAGCACAGCTCGACTCCACCTGATCCACCATGCCTCAAGATACAAAGAACACATGCATCAAGACTTTTCTCCATCCTGCCATCTGGGGGGGATGAACTTTCCTTGACTGTATGAACAGCTTCGACCGTCAAGATACAAGGAAGACATACATCAAGACACTTCTCTAAACTGCCACCCAGGAGGTAGAATTAATACCCCTGGCGTACTCTCTGGCTATCTTCAAACATACTGATGACCAACCGCTTCACAAAAGAGCTTACCAAGCCTTCACGAAGGGTTTTGCTTCATGGTATTCTTAGCCCTTGATCTATTTGCCCTGGCATGAGAATGTTTTTGAAGGAGACTACAAGGCACTTCTGTAAATCACTATAAAGCAAAGATGTCTACAGTATAAACGGATGTGTAAATGTATCAATGGGGCATTTTTATGAGGATAGTCCCTATCTAGAACCTATAATCCTGCTGCTTAGGACTCGTCGAATGACCACAACGCCTTTAGCATGTCTGAGCTTGAATCGGATTCGGTCTCACGTTGGTTAAAGGTGTCTTGCCGAATGAATCAAATGCAAATGTTATTCACGGAGAGGTCAATTAAAGAGGAAGTGCCAAGGTGAGAGATGAATAGGGGTCCAGTTATAACACATTTAATTGCACACCTTTCATCAACGCTTTACCAGACACAGTAACTAGGTGAGATGGTGTGATAGGAATTAATGTGGTTGCATAAATCATCATCTGTGATGAGGCGAATAATGAGGAGCACCGAAGGCCCACCAAGACAGTTTGGAAAATTCTGACCTATTTATTTCTTTCCAATGTTACGGTCCTGATTCAAAGAATAGCAAACATAATGCATGATCTCAGGATGTTGCACAGCTTGTAATGATTCTCTCTCTCTCACACACACACACACACACACACACTTAAATGTGACACACTTCAACATCCACAAAAGCTAATTAGGGGGTTCAGATTTAGCTTTGTTCTGTGACAGAACAACAGGAGCATTGCAAACCGTTCTCTCTTTTTGTTACTCTGAGGGTGTGTATGTGTGTGTGTGTGTGTGTGTGTGTGTGTGTTGATGTGGTAGCTGTTAGTATCCGATCACGATGGCCTGTGTTTGAGGAGATGCATTGTGTTTTTATGTAAATTTTGTGCCTCAGCAATCGTCCTTCATTCTCTTCCACACACACACACACACACACACACTATTCTTCTTTTCTTTGTTTGTTAAAGTGAGAAAGAGAAAGAAAGTGAGAAAATAAGCGCGAGTGAGAGAGAAGTGACTGGAGAAAATGATTTTATTGGATGGACTGATTGTTCCCAAGAGATGGCACCTTAGAGAGAGAGAGAGAGAGAGAGAGAGAGAGAGAGAGAGAGAGAGAGAGAGAGAACATCTCTACACAATTGTGTGAAGTAGAAAATGAAGTTGTTAAGCTGTCTATCTATCTGGCTAGAATTTTTTAAGCCATTCACATTCCAATTACTTACGGCGGAGTATGAAAAGGCTCTGGCCCAAGCATACCCTAATTAATCCCTCTCACCCCAGCAAGAGTGCGAAGTTTTATCCTTCAAACCCAAAAAGAATCCCGACAAAATAATGATTAGGCCAGTGTGACACCCCGACACCGTCCCTGACATCATGCGGTTTTAATACACATTACATTGACATGCCTGAAACATGTAGAGAATCAGCATTGTACCAGTGCAGAGAGTGTAAAATGAGGCATATAAAACGTGTTTTAAACAGATTTACACATTTACGTATAAGAATTCGCACATGACCAACTTGTATGAAAGGCTTTGAATGGTTACGGTTAGTGGAAGGGGTGGAGCTCATCGTCATAGCGACTAAAATTAGTGTGTCCCATTGTCAATGTAAACTGATGTATTATACGTATAATGTGTTGGTCTTTAATACATAAAATGCATAAAATTGTTGGAAAATATTCAACTCGATTTTACACTGTCCACCAAGTCGTCGTCGATAGTAGCTCTGAGTAACTGCTATAAGACGAATCTTAGCTGTTACAGGGCAGTCCCTCCAGGATTCCGCGAGTGCAGAAATGAGCACATAATCAAGAAAACGCTGCAATATTTAAGGAGGAGCTTGCAATTTGAAAAAAATTACTGAAGATTTTCCGCACATTCTGGCCGAGACGAGTCATGTGACGGCATCGCAAGGTGCATTCGTTCAAAGCCTCTTCGATTCACGTGTATCGAACATGAGTACAGCCGAAAGGTCTCGTTTACTGACAAACATCACCGCGAAAGAGCGTGCAAAACTATTTAGTGCGATTCCGATTGCGCCGATCCGAGTAGGTTTCCGCTAAAAAAAAATAAAAAATAAAAAAATAAAATGCACAAAAAGTGCCGCAAATTGCATCACAAATTTTGAAAAAAGCCTCGGCGAAATCAAGCATTTTGACACGCCGACCAGACGTCCCTTCTTTTCCAGACACATCATCATATTGCCTAAATTCACAACAATGCACACGACTCTAATAATATATACCGCTTTATCCTTTTCAGGGTCACGGGGAAACCTGGAGCCTATCCCAGGGAGCATCGCGGGGTACACCCTGGACAGGGTGCCAATACATCGCAGGGCTCACATTCACACACACACATTCATAAACTACGGACACGCCAATCAGCCTACCCTGCATGTCTTTGGACTGGAGGAGGAAACCGGAGTACCCGGAGGAAACCCCCACAGCACGGGGAGAACATGCACACTCCGCACACACAGGGCCACGGTGGGAATCGAATCCGACCCTGGAGGTGTGAGGCAAACGTGCTAACCACAAAGCCTCCATGTGCCCTGACTCTAATATATATATATATATATATATATATATAATATAGAGGAGTCAAGAGTCAATTAAATTTTGGTTGGGACAAAATCTTTTTTTTTTTTTTTTTTTTAAATAAAAAAATGAATGAATTTATGGTCACTTTAGCTACTTTGAGATACACACCAAGCTGCTAATTCTTAAAGCCTCTGTGATGACATACATAATGACCTTCCCTGTGTCCATTCATGATATTAGTTCTATAACAATTTTTTCCCCCATCTCCATGCATTATACCATCACATTGGAAGTGATACCATCCGTGCACCCCAGTTTATAATAAATCACGAACAAATACGAACCGTTCTTGGATAGCGGACTGTCTGCAAAATGGAGGGCAATGCATTAAAGTATCTTTTACCTCATTAAAAATGCATTGGGCTGAGCTGTCCTCTATCGATTTCTGTGGCTGTAATATTTTTGGAGACAAACCAAACGGATTATTGCATTAGATGACAAAGTGAAACGCTATTACGGCTGACTCGTGCGGTCACGCCGATGCTGCTCCGTCTTCCCGTTATACCCGGTTTCGAACGCAACGTTCCGACGTTTCTACTCAAGCACGCCTTTAGTAGTAATTGAAATGTAATATTAATAATCATTCATTACCTTTACGCGTGTAGCTCGACAGCTTTAACCTTGTGGTGTACTAGCATGACTGATCAAACCAATATAACGTATTATTGTTCGTTCTATTATTAACGCTTATAAAACGGCGGCCATGTTCGTTTCCTCAAGCGGTACATCTGTCATTTAATAGGCGACATGAATTGCAGAACAGGACAGATTGGGGAATTACGTGGAACGCGAAACACAACAGCTTTAATTAAGGCCTCTTCAGCAGAATAAACACTACGCGCAGTTGCACATTTGAATATCGCCGCGCGCCAAAACAGCTCTGCGCTCCACCGGGTTTGTTAGAAAGCAAAAAACGAATTCTGAATACACCTGGTTGTACCACATCGTTGACTTTTTCCAGCAGTGCTCTTCACTCGCGTGTGCGCTCCTACGAGAGAGAAGAGTGGATGAGAGCGGATACGAGGGGGAGAGCTGATGCTCGAATTTTTTTACATAATAACACGTTGCACCTCTTCAAACACAGGCTCATGGTACACATCCAGTAAGAGCGAACACTTCACCACACACACCATGAATTTAAATAAATAAATAAATAAATAAAAAGACACAATGTTGTTCTTTTTTCAGGCGAGCGAGAGGAATGCTACGATTAGCATCACGTTCAGCATTTACTTGTATTATTTTTTATTATTCATTACTAGCGATAAAGTTCTCCGAATGTTATGAGATATTGAACACCAACGAAGATGACCGCTCCCTGAACTCAGCTCAGCGTACTGTATGACGTCAGGTCAACATGGCCGCTCAGACTGTCGACAGTAAACAAAACACCACTTTACTACTTTAAATGGAGTTTATAATAGCGTTTGCTAGCATTAGATCAGTCAGTTTGGTTAAAATCGATAACATATCAAACAGTTAGCTGACTAGCTTGTTGCTAGCAAAAATCGAGAAATATATAAAAAGTTCAATTAGCACTTCTGCTCATATTGCAGGTTAATCGAAGACAAAACTTTAGCTGCTAACAAGCAACAGGAAGTAGCTTGAGTGCTGCGATGATGACACCGCAGCTAATCTCAATCCAAACAAGCGGATATTTACCACACTTCTACTGCTAATACTCCCACACACTGCTAAAGATGACACATCTGAATGTCTGCAAATGCTAATTAGCACACATATTTAGCTTTGCCTCTGAGTGAACAACAGGAGCACTTCACATCACATCACCCAGTCTGCTAACTGTTGTTTTTTTTTCCCCTTCTTCACCGTTTGTGTTCGTGCTCAAGTCTTAGCTCTTATTAGATGGCCCCCCCCTTCCCCCACAGTTATTTCGCTTCTTCATCTCAAACATGCGTGCTCTTTTTGTCTTTTTGCACTCCTCGTCTGTTTTCCTTTTCTCTTTTTCGAAAGCGTTCGCTTATGGAACTGGCACGCTTCAAAGTGGCGGAAAGCTACCATTCGTCTAGCGGGAGGAATTTACGCCGCCGTCTCTCTTGAGCATTACTTCAGAAAACAGCTCTCATCTCTTTAACACTGTGGCCTCCGCATGACTCCCTGGTGAAGGAGGGGAATGGAAGGGAGGAGGAAATAAAAAATGAAAAAAGGAAAAAAAAAAAAAAAAAAAGAAGTTCTTAAAGAGGTGGGGAAAAAAAAGAAAGTTTGCGAAAAACTTTTGCAGACTGCTGCATGAGTACGGTTTTCGCTATATAGGTAGACGACGGTGTATTCCGGAAGAGTGCAAGGTGTGCGTGGGGTGCTCTCGTGCGTGGGCCGTTATTGGATGGCTAAACAGACTGCACTGTTGAAAAGTCTGTTTTCTCAATCTATGTCATGATCTTGTTGGAATTCTAGAACAGACAATGGTGTACCAGGAAGCCTCGCCCAGTGTGCGCGGAGTTTTCATGTCCCTCCCATGTTTCAGGGGTTTCCTCCGGGTACTCCGGTTTCCTCCCCCAGTCCGAAGACCTGCGTCGTAGACTGATTGGCATCTCTAAATTGTCCGTGGGGTATGAGTGAGGGTTGGGACTTCATCCAGGGTGCGTTCAGAGTCCCCTGGGATAGGCTCCCTGCGACCCTGTGTAGGATAAGCGGTACAGAAAACGGATGGATAGACTATGGAATAGCGTGACGCCATGGAGAGGCCATTGAACTTTTGATTTACAAATAAAATGCTGAGGACATGGCATTAGAGACAACACATTTACAAGAAATCTATTATATATTAGTATATCTTCTCAGTACTCAAAAGTTGTAACTTGTTTTGTCGTTTCTTTCTATGCTACGTCGTAAAACAAGCTTGATCATTTCATGGATTTCATGGCATCTCGGATGCTACTGAAAATCCCAAATAAAGTAATACAATTTGCTCTATACTGTATGTTTTGCTTAACAGTAGCTACAGATACAGTTTAGATTTTTAAGTTTTATACTTGCATTGTTTTCCTGATTGATATTCTTACTGTTCTCTATTTCTTTTTTTTTTTTTTTACTACTGGTAATGGTAACACCTTTTATCTACTTTTCTGGTCGGCATTTTCTGTTTTAGGTCTTCTGATTTGAACTTCTTGGCTAACCGCAATCTTGAGACCCTGTCTGAGCTTCAGTTGAAGTCGATAAAGGACAAATTACGTCACGCTTTTGAGATAAACGAGGATCACTACTAACATTGACTCAATAGCTGGACTGTATGGGGTAAATTGAATTGAGGAATAACATCAAAGTTAAGAAAGTAAAGTATGAAATGGCCTCACTCTTCCCAAAAAAAAAAATCATTTCCCAAAACTAACCACAGTCTGTTTTTCGGCATAAAATTGCTAATTTAGTGGTTTGTTCATTTCCGTAAGCCAAATACTCCAATGTTACTACGGCAAAGAATCCAAATGTGTATTTATTCATTTATTTATAGTAGTTGAGGGTGGAGTTTGATTAAAACGGAGGCGTGTCTCAGTTACACACAAACTTTTTTTGGTGCATTTTTATTCCACAATACTGGCTTGAGCAAGGGTCAGTATTAAGTCAGTTTATCCTTCAACTTTTTTTTTTTTTTTTTTTTTTTACAGTAGAGTGAATTGAAAAAAATGGACAAAAACATTGCGATTATTTTCGAAATTATTGATTGAAATTATTGATGTAAAAAGCTTCTTTCTTGGTTTCTGAAATGATGATTATCTACTTGGATCGTATTCATAATATTGTATTTAATGTAATATACACGTAGCTGCTCCACCCTGATGCTGTCCCAGTTTACCATTCATACCCTGGGCTAGTTCTCTTATATAGTCGTTTCCTGTTCTAGGTAGCCGATTGCCATGCTAGCTAATTGTTCTCACCTGCTTCTCATTACTCCTGTCTAGTCAGTCTATTTTAACCCATTTGTTTTCCCTTCTGACTTTTGCAAAGTACTGCATGTGTATTGCAGCATTACGTTACATTACAAAGCCCCATGCTTTCATACTCCCTAGTGTTCCGCGGTCTCTGGTTTTATTCCTGATCCGTCTGGATTTTGATCCAGGTTCCCGATTATGATCCAGATTCCTACTAAACACTCTTTGTGTACACACTAACTGAGTAAAAAAAATAAAAAAACAAACACAACATGACAACATGATGTTAGCTGTGTTTCTTTGAGTTCTCTGATACTTCCTGTTCTCTTTGCAGAACAGACGATCCTCGTTACCTGGGATTCTCCCCAAAGAATCATTCCTGGCATTCATGTGGATGTTACTTTGACACGTACCACCTACCTAAACATTATTACAGACCAAGTACACGCCTTCATGGCAACGGTATTCCCTAACGACAGTGGGCTCGTTCAGCAGGATAATGTGCCCTGCTACACTGCAAAAATCGTTCAGGAACGGTTTGAGGAACAAGGCAAAGAATTCAAGGTGTTGACTCGCCCTCCAAATTCGCCAGATCTCAATCCCATCGAGCGTCTGTGGGACGTTCTGGACAAACAAGTCCGATCCATGAAGGCCCCATCTTACAACTTACAGGACTTAAAGGACCTGCTACTAACGTCTCGGTTCCAGATACCACAGCACACCTTCAGAGTTCTTGTGGAGTCCGTGTCTCGACGGGTCAGAGCTGTTTTGGTGGCACAAGGGGGTTAATGTTATGGTTTATATTAAGAATAACAGTTAACAGTGCTCAGAGACAGCAACATGATGCATTATAAACTGTCTTAACCATAAAGCAGTGCCAAAAAGTTGAAGCCAGAGCAGGTTGATTATTTCAACTCCACGAGTTAACAGATTAGAGCAGGTCTTCCATCTTCCACACAAAGGAGCAGTGTGACTTCTCGTTCTTTTCAAACCAGAGCCACACTTGTTTAGCCGATTAATCTCGATCTTAAAACAGCTACTATTTGCTTGGAATGAAATCCTGCAGGTGTGTGTTAGCAGAGAAATGTCCCAACTGTACTGGACTCTTGCCACTACCGCAGTTAAGCTCCAATTACTGTATAATACTATAAATCCACCCATCATTAAGGACTGTAACTTCTCCACTACCCTCTTTTATAAATGACATCTGACCGGTGAGAAGTAAATATTCTCTATAAACTACAATTCCTAGACTATTTGATGTAAAAAAAAAATAACTCCCAGTCGTGGCCAGAGGACGATGGGTTCCACCTGCTGAGCTGTTGTTCCTCTCAAGGTTACTTCCTGAATAGGTTCCAGTGTAGAAGCGCTGTAATAAGGTCTTATACGACAACACTGCCGGAAAAATGAACAATCGTACATCGTATGGTGAAATTTTCTGTAAGGAATTTATTTATCATTCACTGTTAGCTCTGAAAGCAGTCTCATTATTTCAGTGGAAGTTTCCTTTTGCGCCAAATTGCTTTCTGAGCTGGGCTGGACTTCATGGAGGCCTGGATTAGCTTCTTGGATTGCTGCTTTTCCTCTCCGGTTTCGTTCGAAGGCACGGCACAACCATTACCGAGTCATTTTTACACACAAGCCCACTGAGAACGGATGCTCTGCCATTCTCCCCATAAGCCTGCCTGTTGAGGAAATAGTGCCAGTGCTTTGGGCGTCATGGTGTCAGACACACTCACACAAAGATCCACACACACACACAGACCCATGCAAACTCATAGACCATGGCCAGCACCCAGCGGAGGTTCTTCTTCCTCTGAGAGAGTGATAGTGGGGGAGGCAGCTGTCTGACGGTTTGATGTCTCCTCTCCTGCACCGTCTGTGAGCTGCCACATGCTACGCTGCAGTAGCCCAGTCACAGGAGGGCTCCATTAAAGCAAGAGTTTAAAGGCAGAAAAACAAGCACAGAACTCCTTGCAGGTTTTAGTTACAGACCACAAGCTGCTATAAAGTGGATTATCTGCATTTAAAGTTGAAATATCGAACCCTTTGGTGTGCTCCTCTGGGGAAAGACTTCTACGTCGTGCAGCTAATACCTAATAGAAAGCTATTTGAGATTAAAAACAACAACAACACCGAATTTCATAAGTCTCTGTTAGAAATTGGTAAACATTTACCCTTAACCTGTGCTACCTGGCTGTGTTCACCTGTTCCGGGTTAATTTTGTCTATTTAAACCCTGCTTCCTTTTGTATTGTCCTCTCTTCACAGAGTCTTATCGTGAGTTTGTTGTTGCTTTGAGTCCATGCAGCATTTATGAGGTTGTATGTTTTTAGATTTCCTGGTTTTGATCCTCTGCTTTTTTTTTTCTGAATATGGATTATCCTCGTTTAAGATTGCCTGCCTTTGTTTTGACCCCAGCTATGGACTCTGACAACAATTCATGGATTCAAGCAGGATCATTCTTTCCTTATAGCACCTGAAAATGTCCACTAGACCATTGGCATGGTAAAAGCTTCGCTCTCAGAACTGCCAGTAGTAATGAGATAGCAACCTAATGTACGTTAGCCTAACATTTCTTACTCTAGATGCTAGCTAGCAGGCTAGTCAGGCACCAATTGTTTTTCCATTTTAATTACATCAATAGGAAAGACTAAATCTGATTGATTAATGTTTCTAACCTGTCTCCACCACCCCAACCCAGATATATGCCCAAAAGTTTGTGGACACCTGACCATTACACCCATATGTACTTGCTG
The DNA here is from genome assembly GCA_024331685.1 of Stegophilus panzeri. NCBI lineage: Eukaryota > Metazoa > Chordata > Actinopteri > Siluriformes > Trichomycteridae > Stegophilus > Stegophilus panzeri. The sequence goes on along the minus strand of JANDJT010000102.1, from coordinate 32,911,370 downwards.
AACATCCCATTCCAGATATAGTCCTCTTTTGCTCTTATAATAACATCCACTCCTCTGGAAAGGCTTTCCACTAGATTTTGGAGCATGGTTCTGGGGATTTGTGTTCATTCAGCCACTGATGTTGGGCGAGGAGGCCTGGGTTGCACTCAGTGTTCTAGTTAATCCCAAAGGGGTTCAGTGGGCTTGAGGTCAGGGTTCTGTGCAAGACACTCAAGTTCTTCCACTCGAATCTTGGCAAGCCATGCCTTCATAGAGCTCACTTTGTGCACAGGGGTATTGTCATGCTGGAGCAGGTTTAGGCCTCTTCATTCCAGTGAAGGAAAATTGCAGTGCTACAGCATACAAAGGAAGACATTCTATACAATTGTGTGCTTCAAACTTTGTGGAAACAGTGTGGGGGAAGAACCACATATGGGTGTGATTGTCAGGTGTCCACATACATTTGGCCACCTAGTGTAGGTATGAATATGCTTCATGATCTTCTGACGTTAGTTAACTAAACTGCAGTATCTTTTTCCCCACTAAACCACTTTGACTGGCTAATACATAAACCTTTTTTGCCAAATTATCATAACGTGTGCTTTTTTGCTAATCTATGTTAAAAAAGTCATGGCGCCCTCTGCTTGTCTGGTGTCCCTAAGCAACCGCTTATCCTGCTTATAGCACAAAATGACCTTACCCTTGCGTCCTTACGCCCTACCTTCTTTAATAACGTGTTAAGATGCAGAAAAAAAAAAAAAAAAAATGTACAGTATTGTTATATGGGCATTAAAATCATTATCTACATTTGTCTTGACTATAAGGCTTTATCCGACCTTTAAGACAATGATATAATTCAATATTAGATTATAGTGCATCTAAACATTCGACTTGCTGTATAATCCAGCGTATCGCTCAAGTTTTCGGCTAATTTTCTGCACTGACGATAGCTAGAGCGTTTAATCAGGGAAACCTACCGTGTAGATATTCGTAGCTTTGTAGATATTTGTATTTCGCAAATGTAGGCCATCTGTCGTTACGCACAATTTATCACTCCCCCCCGTCCCCTCCCCCCGCTCTCTACCCCGTCCATCAATGGAACAGGACCAACCACTGAGCTGATATTATTTGGATTTTGTGTTTTGTTTTGTTGTGTGTGTGCGTTTTTTTCTTCCTCTCAGCAACATGGTAATGTGTCTGGTACTGATACAAGTGTATCAGGTGCAGCAGGAATGCTGGGATGTTAAATGATGTGTACAGTATTGATAAAACCAGACTTGTACAACATAGATGGCATTGTGTGTGTCTGTGTGTGAAGGAGGACCGGCTTCGCCGAGATAAAGGCCAAAGTCCAACCAGCATGAAGGCAATCAGGATGTTGTGGTGGATGAGCTTTTGTAGTGGCAGCGGTAATTGCAGTGATGATTACCGCAGCCTGATTACAGGGCTAATTGGGCGTAGCGACGTCATTTTAACCGCAAAGCGCAGGAATGATTGGCAGTGATTTGAACAAAATACCTGGTAAGAATTTAGAAACAAATGTCTCTATGCAATGTGTGTGTGTGTGTGTGAAGGAGAGTGAGCGAGAGTCTGAGTGTGTACATGTGGTTGTGTTTATGGTGTGGGAGAGTCACTGTGGTCCATTCTCTTTGTCAATATTAACAACCATTATAGACTTGCGTGATTCATCCTGATGCTCTTCTGCTGCTTGGAGCTTTCTGGATGTTCCACATCCATCCATCCATCCATCCATCTTCCATATCGCTTATCCTACACAGGGTCATGGGGGAGTCTATCCCAGGATACTCTTGGCACAAGACGGGTACACCCTGCACGCACTCCGGACAATTCAGAAATGCCAATTAGCTTACAGCACATAAGGATATAATAATAAAACCGCATACCTACAGCGAAGCACGGTGGTGCGAGTATCACGATATCTGGCTGCTTCTCTGTAAATGTTACTGGGGAATTACAGGTCATCGACGGAAACATGAATGGAAAGATCTACTGGGAAATATTAGAATCTCACCGAATCTCATTGGCGAAGAAACTGAATCTGGAGAGTTGATCAGAGCGACCCTTTGTAACCTCAGGGGGACTCAAAGACTATTTGCGGAGACCCGTGAGATTCACACATATGCTACAGACGTGATTGAGATTAAGTTGGAAAACACTGGAGTTTCTCTTTAATATGGTTTGTGCTAGCACTCAATTTTGTGTGTATTATAAAACTGCAAAGAATCCTGGGAGCAAAGCAACCTTTAAATAAGAACCATTTAAATGGATGTTAGAAATGGCTTTGAACCAGCTCCCATACTGACTGCACCTACTGTGTGTGTGTGCGCGCGCGTGTGTGTGTGTGTGTGTGTGAGAAAGAAAGTAAGTTGAGAGCGCAGGCAGTATGTATGCGAAAGCGAGCAAGAAAAAAATATATATGTATATGTATGTGTTTGTGTGTGTGTGTGTGTGTGTGTGTGTGTGTGTGTGTGTTTGAGGAAGCGCAATACAGAGAGAGTGGGAGGGAAGGTATATGGTATATGTTTGTGGGGTGAGAGGAAATGGTATATAATGTAGGTGAGGAATATATTTGAGGAGAGAGAGAGAGAAAGAGAGAGAGAGAGTAAGTGTGTGTGTGTGTGTGTGTGTGTGTGTGTGTGTGTGTGGTTGATAAGGAAAGGCAGTCTATAGGTATATACAAGCGAGAAAGAAAACATTTGTTTGGGGAGTGTGTGTGTGTGTGTGTGTGTGTGTGTGTGTGAGAGAGAGAATCATAGCCCCTGCGAGCACCATGCAGCTGTTCTGGTGGAGACTCGACCCTCCTGGCACTCCTCCACTCTCACCCATCCATCACCACTGACAGCTCACTGCCGTTCTGTCTGTTACCGCGCACACACACACACACACACACACACCCACACACACACACACGATGAATGAACACACCTATGTTCACACACACACACACACACACTGTATATATACACACACACACACACACACACACATTCGGGTACAAACATACAAGCATAGTGCACAAGTACACACACACACACACACACACACACACACACTTACTGTTCTGATCAAGATTGATGTAGTGCCTCTGTGCTGCTCTCTAAACCTGTCTCTAAAGTCTCAAGTTAGAATGAAAACCTACGAAAGTATTCATTGTTATAAAAAAAAAATAAAAAATAAAAACTTTTTCTTGCTAAAACACACAGTACATAAGAGAGGAAGATAAAAATGTACAAAAAAAAACAAAACAAAAAAAAAACAACATGTACAAACTTTTCTGGTACTTTCAAAACTTTTTCCTACATGCTAGTTAAGAATACAAGCACATTCTAGGTCACATGGTACACATTGGAGAGCCAAGCGTACAAATAGATTAAAAATAACACCGCACAGACCTGAAAAGTCTTCGAAAGACGTACGTCTGGCATGTGAACTGCTCATATGTAACATTTTTTTGGCTGCATGACTGAGCAGGAGCCCTGATTCTGCAGCATCCGGGGCTCCTTCGGTGCTGCTCTGTAGCTTACAGGGAGATTACACAGGATTTAGCGCTGATCTTTGGCTCTCCTTATGCAAAACGCCCGAATTCTCTTCCCTCGAGCTTGGCTGGTTCATTGTGTCGGGTTTACAGCAGGTAGGAGGGTTAAAACCTTTAACTCGCGAATGCTCGGCTCGGTGCTTGGACCGGATTCCGGTTTGCGTGAACATCACTTCTTAGATAGAGGCATCCGGCAAATGAAAATAGAACACACGCATCTACTTCTATACTGTATGTAATTATAGGATCCACAGACCAAAAACTCTTACAGCTCAGCGTGACGAGTAAAGAATAAAGCACGACCTGATTATGCCGTTGACTCCGGCATAATCGGGTACGGAGCACAGCTGCGTCCGAAACCACGTACTTACCTACTATATAGTAGGAGAATTACACATATACCAGCTACTATATAGACGGTAAGTACGCGGTTTGGGACGCAGCCCACGTCTTCAAGCGGTCGTCTATTCGCACGAACAGCACGACAAATAATTAACCGCACTTGAAGCTTTCGTAAAATTAAAAATAAAAACACACAAAACTGTACACGGTCCCATAACGAAGACGGACTGTATGTCGATACGTGAAATTCTGGAGGGAACGTCGGACGGCGTGGCGCGGGGA
>JANDJT010000102.1:32884033-32900249 GCA_024331685.1 Stegophilus panzeri | reverse complement strand
ATATATATATATATATATATATATAATAAATATATACTTCTCAAGAATTTAAAACCATACATAGAGTCTTGTTTTTAATGAAGCCGAACTGATTCAAGCCTCATGAGATGAAAATATATCGTTTACGGGAAAGTACGTTCAATCAAACCTTTTCTTTGGATACAACATGGGAAAAGCTTCTCTTTTTTTTTTTGCCCACTCCGATGTATTAAATTCCCTCGGAATACGTGATACGTATAGTTATTTTAGGTTTTTTACCTCAGGGCAAACCTCAGAAAGCAATGCTTTCAGACCTAGCCTATGGTACAGGGTGACAATGGAAGAGGTAATAAGCATAGAAGATGAGCTCCGGATGTAAATTTAGCACTCGCTATGTAAATTAAGGGTTGGTTCTCTTCTGTTGCAGGTTCAATTAGTAAAGCTTGTATGAAATTATCTGTCTCGTGCAGGCGGTAGTGTAAAAATAAACTCGGAGCCAGCCTCCGTATATATGAATCTGGTTCAGTTATGTTTCTACTCTATAGTATAGGGTCTCTTAACTACTTTGTGTGTGTGTGTGTGTGTGTGTGTGTGGTTATTTTCATCTGATTTCTTCTTGTCCTTCATTTCAAGAAATGTGACTCATAGCAAGCAATATAATCATTTTTGCGATTGAAAAAGAATCGAATTAGGAATCGAATCACTCAGTGATTCATTTAATTCAGAATATTAAATTTCGAATTCTTGATTTGAATCTTAACCTGTATCTGCATGATTTTATGCAGTTAAAGAGCATCGTCAACACATGTTCATTACTCGTGTATGCTCATAAAGCCGATCATCTACTCTATCCGTCATCCATCCACCACCACCTATTACACTCCAGACAGCCTCAAGTGGCAATTAATTCTACTTCGGAATCTTGACTCTATTTCATTTCACCTAGATTTACAGCTTCAGGAGGACGATTTCACGTTCCGGAGCGTTCCTTGTCGTTCTTCCAGACCAGCAGGCCACCCGTGTTGTCCTGTTTCAGCTCTCGTCTGGCTCGCACGTGCATCGCACTTTGATTCATACACCTCTCCGTAACACTTTACTTCCTCTCAGCGCCGGCGTGCGCGCGCGAGACGGCCGTATTTCACCTCCGTCCATGCTTCACACTCGGTTTGACTTTTAACTAGGTGCTAAAATCCTTGGATAAGCAGATCACTCACGACAATCTTACGCCGCGTAAATTCCCCGACGTGTGGTTTTTATGAACTGCCGCTTTCAGAATACGTACATACCACACCAGCAGTATTTTAGGGAATGTACATACCGTAGCTGTAATTTATCGGTTGCACCATTGCAGCCTTTATAAATATTTAATATGGGTTTGAAGTTTAATGTTAAATGTTACGCGTTTAAAAGTACACTACTGTGTGATTTATAGCTTTACCTATTTGGTAGCAATATGGATGGTAGTAAAAATGATCATTTCACATCATTTCCAATTAAAACGCTGCATCAGAGAGCCACATCCTGCTAATACATAACTAGCTAGCTAATACAGAACACATAACTCGTAACACATAACTAGCATCAGACGATCTATGGATCTGGTGAGTGTTGGTGCATATGGGTGTGTGTGGGGGGGGTGGGGGGGGAGGACTAGATAAACCTAGTTCTATCTAATCAAGCGCATCATCGTAGGAAAATAAACGATCACGGATCATGCCGATACGTCATCTGTAGTGACCTTCTCGTTCTTAAAACGAAGCGCCAACTTTCGCCTCCTTGGAAAGCATCGAACTGTATCTAATTTTAGAAAAGAATGTTGAGGTACGTTTGGTTAATTTGCTAAGATTGAACCAATTGTTTGCTTTGCTAATGCCACGTTAGACTAGCATCGATTCCAGTAGCTAACAGGCTAGCTTCCAGACTCGCACTGATTCCAGTAGCTAGCACAAACAAACTAGGCTAATATTAGCAAGTCAGATTTCTAGCTAGGAGTTCAAAGTGGTTATTTACATGATATTTTACGTCTGATTAATTGATTAGCAAACTACGGAGCTTTAGAATTTTCACATGAAAACATGATATTAACTTCATTTCATGACTTTATTAATACTTTGTAATACTTGAGTAAACTAAGGGTGTGTCTCAATCAGCTCCCTGGCTCCCTAGGTGGTGAATCAGTACATGGTATACATCTTGGCTCACTACACATTGGGACACCGATGACTAGATTGCCGCACAGCATGACTACGAACTCGTGAAAACGTCACCACTGGCATTTATCAACAACAGGCGGGTCCGATTTGTTATCGTATACGTCATATCAATTTGTTAGCTTAAAATCGCACGTTTTTGTCACGGTACTCCAAGCAGGATCGTAGGCTAGCTAGTGGCGTTCTTTTTTAAAATTGTTAAATACTTAAAAAGTCGTTACACTCAAACAAACTGTATATAGAGGAAAAAGTAAATAAAGTTCAAATAAAGTTAAAAAGCGATAACAAGTAATCATTCGAGAGCTACGTACAGCAACGGCAACAAGCTGCATACGTTTGTAGACGACGTTCGCCGAAAGGTCGTCTGGCGTTGCCCCACCCCGAGCTGAGAAGCTTCAGAAAAATACCATATCACCTCCAGTAAGGGAACATAGTGAGCATCGATGCTCTCTGGTTTTTGCTGTGCATCATGGGATTTTTTAGAGGGCGAGCGTTCCAGTGAACCAGAAGGAATTTGTGATCGAGACAGCCTTTAAAAATGGTCTCGAGATGCACCCAAAATTATTATTTTTTTTAACTTCACTAAATTTTCCACATTGTCCACTTTTAATCGAGTACGATTTCGACGTATTATCTACTTTCACTTAAGTATAATTTCTCGGTACGGTTTTTGGAAATTGAGAGCACAACATCAATTACAAACTTCAACTGCTTTCCTTTAGGTATCGATTGCATAATTAGCTTTCTGGCCGTGGGTAAGTGGGCGAGCGTGGATATGAGGACAGCCATTATGTTCTGTCGTGAATCGATAGATGACGGTGCTGTCCGTGCGCTAGACGGGTTGCCATGCCGATAGCAGACAGGTGGTCTTGAGTGGCTCAGAGCGAGGCTCAGAAATTCTACCAGGTGTCCTAGAAATATAGTCCAGTGACTACAGTAGCTTTTTTTTCCTGTTCTGCTTTCTAAAATCTATAATTAAATAATATTTTAAAGGGTATTTGTTGATATGGCGAAGCTTTCTCTAAGGAGACATGTATTAAACATTTTTGGAAGATGTCATTTTTATTTATTTTTTTAAATCACAGGATACAGGAAGTCTTTAGGATAGAGGAGTTTTACACTTTTTTTTTTTTTCCCCCATCTTATTAACTTCAAGAGAGAGAAAAGACAGGCTGGTGATGGAACGACCGCTTATAGCCACTACAACTCGTTCCACTGATGTTCCCCAACAATAAATGTAACTATAAACAGACAAAAAAAAAAGTATGATATGTTCACATCTTTAATGAATACAGTATGCGCAAATTGCTCGGATGGAATAGAAATCAAACGCATTAGGGCTGGCTCACTTCACACCACATTAGCCAGGTTTCCATCCACGTATTTTTATGCAAATCTTGGGATATCGCATAAAATTTTAATTAATTAATTAATTAATTTAAATGCTGGCTGGAAATACCAGACATGAATAAAATCTCCAAAGCCACAGTGGCTTGTCCGGTTGCAACAACTCTGATTCGTATCAATACTTCGCGCCAGTTTCCCCCAGAAGTGACGATCTCGGTCTCTTGAACACATGGGATGGAAATATTCGGAATTTTCGCATAAATTAAATTTGTAACTTGGATCGGAAACATAGCTATTGGCGTCGATCATTTTCTTATCGTAGCACGTTCCTGAATTGTTTTTTATCCGTCGCACGGAGCCTGAAGAACGAAGTAATCAGAGCGTTCTAGAAAAATCTCATCGACTTAGACTTCTATTAAACGTTTTCTAATAAGGTTTTAAGTAAATATTTTCTGTGCATTTCCAATTACAAGGAAATTCTTGTTCCTAAATCACAACTATAATACAGACATAGTAAATAAATACAGAAACGACAGATTAGGTTGATAAACACGGAATTATCCCTTAACTTATAATTAATACCATGATTATTATTATTATTATTATTATTATTATTATTATCATCATTTTTTTTTTTTTTTTAATTTCTTCTTTCTAGAAATCAACAAAAACCAAAAAGATCTACGAATAGAATCATTTCAAACTCAAGTACATGCACGTACACACACACACACACACACACACACACACACACACACACTTTTACTCTTGTTTCAGTGTCAAACAGACAATCGATAATACGGCGCTACTGTAATCACGTGACAACCCGACATGAGAAATAGTACACCTGTGCCTTGTATTTACCCTCTGCATACATCATCTCTCTGTACTTACACACAAGATCTGGTGCAACGACCCTCTGATTAAACAAAGATTAGTAGTTTCAGGTACAATTAGTGCAGTTTTATTTATAAGGAAATGAGCTGTAGGTGTTATTGAAGATCTTGCAGAGCCAGACTCGGTTCTTCTGGAGATTTTGACTGTGGCACTCGCTTCTTATTTTTGCAGCGAAACCCAGCAGCCTTCATCATTGTGGGGTTTTTTTTATCTGAAAAGTGGTCACTTACGTAATACGCTGCTTTCTTAACTAACATACATTTTTCTGTAGCATTTACAGCATTTATTTTTTCCATTTTGTGCCGGAAAACTAATGTTTGGAAATAGAACATGTTTTTGTACTGACTCGATAATGTAGACGTCATAAAATAAAAAAAATCTATAACAGAGTTTGTATAAATAAATATCTTTTTTTTTTTGTTTTTGTTTTTTTTGTTTTTTTTTGAAATAGCGTGATTAAAACTTTTGCACAGAGAGATTTTTGGTTTTAGTAGGCAACACTGATTTTCCTCCAATCACTCTAACAAGCACGGCTCATTTGCATTTAGTGACGCCCACAAAACTCCATAAAAGGTCAAGCTCACAGAGCTGAAAGCGCAAAAAATGAGAACAAAACGGCTAAAATTAAAAAGTAGCCTATATTAAAGAAAAATTGTCCGAATGCGTATTTGAAATAAAATTCTGTGCGATTGTCAGGATTTGCCCTCATGACGATATGGAAAACCGTTACCCAGACGACCCAGACGAATGTTGGTCTCCACCACTCAATACACAGCTCTGGATTGTCTTTTTCTCGAGGTGATCTATAGAACAGTTCATGACATGCTATCACTACAGACAACCTTCGAGTCACTTGAAACCTTAACCTCAAAACTAACACTCATCCACAAACAAACTTTATACTGTAATGCTCAAACCCTTCATGACGAGGGTTCAATATTGTCAGTAAATGTGGCACCCTGGCAGATAATCTGATTATGTGCACTGAATGGATCTCTCAGTTCCTGCTCAAGTTCTTCCTGAACACCCTGATCATCATCATCATCATCATCATCATCATCGTCATCGTTATTCAAAACGTGAACAATTTTTTTTTTTCCTGGCGAGAAACCCAATTAACTCCAATGGGAGCACGGGAAAAAATGGTGACCTTTAAACCTGCAAATATATCAACCCTGGAAGTGTGAGATAGTGAAAAAAGCAAGCTGTGATCCACTCTTTCTAAAAAAAATATTATTATTATTATTATTATTATAGTAATGGTCTTACTGGAACTCTCCCACACTGCCTTATTTTATTTTATAAAGAGGTAGATTTTTTTTTTTTTTTTTTTTTTTTTTTTTTTTTAAATGGTGGAAATTTGCTATGTATCTAATGTTAGCTATTCACTGAACCATGACACTCTTTCCAAAATGGCCTTACAGATGAGTCTCATGAACTATGAATAATCAAAAGATTCACGTGTCACATTTACACCTGTTGGTTTTAAACGCTTCATGTTTATATTTCGCACATTTTTTCCCCACACAGTGCGAAAAGTATTTTTATTTTCATGTGATTTTCACCCGTATATATTTTTTCACGTATTATTTTTACACACGAGTCATTGATTTTACATGTGAATTTGACACATGATTCATTTATTCTCCCATCAGTTCAGTTAATTTAAAATATTATTTCTTACACATGATTCATTTATTTCCATAGAATTTTTTTTTTTTTATTAATTCATTTATTTAACATGATTCATTTTAAAATGTTATTTTTTTTTTTTTTACACATTCTTTCCACAGATTCTTTTTTCTTCCCCCACACGTGATTCATTTTTCATGTGATTTTTTAAAAAATTTTTAACACATGATTCATTTGTTTGATTCTTTTTTCACATGATTGCTTTGGTTTTTTGTTGTTTTTTTTTTTAACGCGATTCATTTTTTCCTGTGATTTTTATACACATGATTCATTTGTTTTTGTTTGTTTTTTTGATTGATATTGTACACGATTCATTTGTCTGTCTTTACACATGATTCTTTTTTTAATTCTTTTTTTTTTTTTTTTTTTTACAGAATTAATTTCTTTTCACACGATTTTTTCTTTTTACACGATTAATGTGTCTTGGTTTGATTTTTTTTTTTTTTTTTCCACGATTCATTTTTTGTCTGATTTATTTTTTTTTTTTACACGTTTTTGTTTTATTTTAATTTTTTTTAACACAATTCATTTGTTTTTGCTTGATTGTTTTGTACACGATTCATTTTTTACATGAGTTTTTACACAATCTCATGTGAGGTGATTTTTTAAAATTTATTTATACACATGACTCGTCTGCTTTCCCCCCCCCCATTTTCACGTGATTTATAAAAAAAATTTTTTTATGTGATTCCTTTGTTGTTGTTGTTTTTAAACATGATTTATTTTTCACGTGATTTTCACATTTTCTCCCATGAAGAATTCTTTTTCACATGACATCACATATGTTTACTTTTAACACTTTATTCCCCAAAATCAAATGTGAATAATGTATCTATTTATCAGCTGTGCAGCGTATGTGCTTCATTTACCTCTGCCAAGATCTTTTTGTTAGATTTTTGCTATTTCTTTTAGACATTATTTCTCCCAAACAATAATGCAGAAATATCCTCGAGGCAGTTCGGATTCATAAATAAAATTAAAAAAAAACTCGACTAAAATAACCGAACAGCTGCGTGAATTAGACCTCATTTGCACAAGAGATGTAATCTCAGAGCCATTTCCCGGCTCAATAAAGGGCAATTAAATAAATAAACAATGCCGTTAATAAACCACAGCGATCACTCAGTGACAACGCATGACCGAATGAAATATGAGAGGAATGAGAAAACGAGAGAAACGTGCGTATTTACGATGTACCAATAACGAAAGCAATATCACGACTAAATATGTGCAGTGACTCATTTCATGGGCACATTTACAGATAACAGATGTGACCGTTTAATCCCCCCCCCCACATTCTAGCATATCTGCGTGATGCCGATACATGTAGGAGTAAAAAAAAAAAAAGCATGCAGATGTGTATTGTTTTTTTACTAGCCAAATTAAATAGATTGTATTGCTTCAATCAGAAGGAATACAGGGAGATAAGTTGTTATGACAAAGCAGAGCTGACAGATCTGGGCCAAAAAAAAAAAAAAAAAGTAAGAGAGCATCTGAAGTGTATTTGTGGCTGTGTAGAAGTCAGAAATATGACTCAAGACAGACCTTTGTGCAGATTTGCAGCCGTTTCGTAAGTGTTTCCTCCTGCATCTGGTGTCCAACGCTGTCTAATATCTTCTGGTGAGCGTAATGACAATGGAAGGGAAGGTACAGTGCATTGTCCAGTCAGTGTATAACAAGAAATAAAGCCATTGGTGCTAACAGGAGCTGTAATGACTGCAGACAAGAAGATATCTCACTTCACATTATTTTTAATTTTTTTTTTTAAATTTATTATTATTATTATTTTTTTTTTAGAATAACGAGACCAGAGCGTCCTGACGTGCGAGTGTCTTGAGGTGAGACATGGCATGAGATTTGTCATAATACTGGACTTCACACGTAATCCATTGCACATACTGGAGAGGAGGACTTCACAGAGTATGCTCGTTAACCACAATTACAATTTTCAGCACTGTCTTCATGCTTGGGTTTAAATCCTGTTACAGCCTGACTGGTCAAAAATCCTGGAATCATTTGAATCATGACTAGTATTCAGAATAGTATTTGTAGTAGTATTAAGACAAAAATGAAATGCAGTCAGAACACAAATTCCCCACAACGTTTTTTTCTCACAGAAAGCTTCACCATATGAACATTTATCTTATAGAAAATGAACCAACACTTTCTGACCAGTCAGAATGGAGAATTTGGCAGCAGAGTAGTATACATTTTTTTTAAATTTACTTTTTTATTTTAGAAAATACGAACATAAAACCATACGAATATAACCGTGGCTACCATAAATTCTACTAATAAGATATATAATAAACACATTTTATCAAGCAGCTTAGTAAAACCATAGTAGTATTATGGTTCAATATGCAATAAACATACAGTAGTTACTATAAAAGAAACTATAAAAGTAGAACCATGGAAGTATTCTAGGTTTACCAAATACTAATCATAAATACCAGAAAAGTACCAGACTAAAGTCACTGTAGTGTTATGATTGACCACAGTTAACCATAATGGACCACATTGTAAATTTCTGTGAGTTTTCATAATAGGGGGGCAGTTGTAGTAGTAGTAGTAGTAGAAATAGTAGTCATTATTGTAGTAACAGCAAAAATATTAGCAGTAGTAATAGTAATTTTAGTAGTGCTAGCAATAATAGAAATATTATTAATATTAGGAGTAATTGTAGTAGCAGTGACAGGAATCAGAGTAGCAATAATAGTAGTAGTAGTACTCATAGTAGAGGTAAAAGTAGCAGTGGCAGTGATAGAAGTAGTAACAGAAATAATAGTAGCAGTAAAATTAGTAATAATAGTGCTAGAAGTAGCAGTAATAGTTGTTATAGCAGCAGCAAAAGTATTAGCAGCAGTAGCAGTAATTGCAGTAGTGGTGCTAATAGTCCTAGTAGTATTATTAGTAATAATAGTACTTGTAGTAGTAGTGACAAATCATAGTAGCAGTAAATGTAGTAGTAGTATTCATAGTAGCAGTAATTATAGTAGTAGTAGTAATAGTAGTAGTGGTGGTAATTGTAGTAGTAGTAATAATCATAGTAGCAATAAAAGTAGCAATAATGATAGAAGTAGTGGTAATTGTAGTAGTACTAGTTTTATTAGTAGTAATAATAGCGGTGGTAGTAGTACTCATAGTAGCAATAATAATAGTACTAGTAGTGGTAATTGGAGCATTAGTAAAAGTAGTAGTAGTTTTATTATTATTATTATTATTATTATTATTAGTAGTAGTAGTAGTAGTAGTAGTAGTAGTAATGGGGTAAAATTAATAATCTTCATAACAACAATAATAATAATAATAATAATAATAATAATAATAGTACTCGTAGTGGTAATTGGAGCATTAGTAAAAGGAGTAGTAGTTTTATTATTATTATTATTATTATTATTATTATTAGTAGTAGTAGTAGTAGTAGTAGTAATAATAATAGGGGTAAAATTAATAATCTTCGTAACAATAATAGTACTCGTAGTGGTAATTGTAGCATTGATTGTAGTAGTAGCAATAATATGAGTATACTGTACATCTATCAGTATTAAAAGCAAACATTCATTTGATTCCACAGAATCTAAGTCTCCAGTGTAGCTCTGTGGCACAAAGATTGAAGATACGCCAGCTGGCTAATCACAGCGCTCCTTTTGCTGGAACTTGAGACTGGAATTCTGGGGCCTACTGTCTGGAAGCACTGTCTAGGTCACTGAGGGAATTGACCGTATGACATGTGAATTGTACCTGTCATGTTGTGATTCCATATGCAGCAAACCTTTGGCACAACAGCCAGCTAGCAAAGCACATATATATACACAGGGTGGTGACACGCAATGGTGTTTATGTGAAAGTTAGTACTACAAAAGTGATGTGTCGATAGAATTCTAGCTAATATTCTAGATAATTGCAAGCTAAAAACGACCTCACGGAAACAATAATTATATACACACACCTGATAGCAGGTGCGTATGCGCAGCTGGAGAATCAATCACAAGTGACTAACAATCTCTGTAGTATATTTTAGCAATGATGTTTAATGATTCATAAAATATCATATTGGGGCGAAAAAACTAAATTAGCATGGCTAAGAGCTGTAATGTATGTGTATATATATAGAATCCAAACATCTCAGAAGAACATGAATTATAATTTAATTACATTTTTATTCATTAGGAAAACGCTTTTGTCCAACTTGCAATGGAGACAGTATACAATCTAAACACAAAGCAGAGAAGTCTTTCCCTGAAGTGCGTTACTCACAGTGCCGGGAAATAAACGAACAACATTCCAGTCACTAGCATAGAACTTTAACAGCTGAGTTTCCTCTCCCTCGGGGCCCAAGCACCAATCTGAACTCAGAAAAATAGCCTTTTTCTTCTCTAAAGCACAATGATCTTTTTTTTTTTTTGTTTCTGCTACAGCAAAGATAGCTTTAGGCTCTTCATCTGTCTCAATGATTATTCAAACTTTAGGGGAATGCAAGTAAACATTCACACTATGGAAATGTGTGCAGTCGGCGTCATACAGTATAGCCGACATCATCAAACGATGGCCTGTGGGCGAGTTCTCTATCTGGACCCATCTCATCCTGGAACACATTCTTCCACTTTAAATTCATGTACAATCTATTTTTTTAAAAAAAGGTAATGTATTGAATACGGCCTGTCCTCCCATCAAGACGTTTGAAATGTATAACTACATATACAGTAGGTGATACTCTCTCGCTGTGGAGATTGGTACTGACGAGCAGAGGCACGTCTCCTTTGGCACTTTGATTTTAAACAATTTCAGGTCCAAGTTTGGTGCAAAAATGGTCAAGCAGTGGTGGATTGAAAAAAAACCAAACAAATAAATAAATAAAAATAATTGTAGGTTGTAGTTTGTTTTTTTTGTTTTTTTAAATTGCCTTATTCGATTGGAATCCGTGGCCAATTAAATATGTAAATATTCTTATAACCTCTGGATAGAGTGCAGATTAAGAATATTACAATTAAGAATTATTACATAAAACTGATTGGGAATCTATCTATATAACTAAATCTATATCATGTCAAAGTCGCTCAGATCCGTATGCTTGCCCATTTTTCCTGCTTCCAACACATCAACTGTTCAATAGCTGCCTAATAAATATATCCCACTCCTCGACAGGTTCCACTGTAAAGAGATAATCACTGTTATTCCAGTCAAATTACTGTAATAATTCTTGATTCCGATTGGTCAGAAGGCGCTAATAATCATTTTCTATAACAGCAGCAGCCTTGTGTCCTCTACTATACTGTTTAAGATGCAGTTTATAATGTTTAAATTTGTTTTGGGGCAAAAAAAACCAAAACCAAACAAACAAACAAAAAAAAAACATTGATTTGCGCTTTTGTGATGAGATGGTTCTTGTTAGTTTCATCATTTCAGGCTTGTTTACATTTTTCCAGCCTCTGAGTTCAACCTAGCAAGGCAAACGAGTTGTGAAGACGGAGTTTGTTTTTAAATCGTAATTGCAGTTCACCTCCTAGGCAGCAGGGGGGCTCTAGACATTACAATCAGCTTTTTTATTTAGTTTAAATGTGCAAAATTTGTTTATTTTGTACTTATATATATATATAAAAATTCCATTGTTACTGGACAGTAACAACTTATATACATTGATGAACCCAAGAACAGCATAACACATTATCATCATCAACACAAAACAGCATACTTAGAATAAACCAACAACCAATAAATCAAATTCAAACCCCAAAATAATAAAGTATTGCCACTTAAATTGTAATTTGCTTGATGAATTAAAACACCCAAAGTAATGAACCAACACAACACTATAGCACAAATAAACAAAACATAAACTAATGAAGCATGAAAGGTGGATCAATCAGTTTCAAATGAAACAGAAGTAATAGACACATAGTTCATTACGCAAAAGGTCTTATCTGAGTGTTGTAGATATAGAAACGTCTCCGAAATGTCCCTGTGATCGATGAAGCTATGACGTCCAAAATCCTGGAAACCTCATTTGGCATAATCCAAACCAGATTATATTGCAGTAGGTATCTGCCCAAACACTCCTTCTTTTCCAGAGTCCTCTGTGAACTTCTAAATAATATACATTAACATCTATCAAGGATACCTCATATGTGCATCTGAATTTATAATTAGGCATTTGAAATAAAATTCACGTAACTTCCCAAACAAAAAGTACTATCCGGCCTTTATACACATCACCAAACAAACTCCATCACCATGTTCTCCCTTCTTCTCTACCACAGGAACCGTCTTAAACCATTTCCTCTTTCTGTTGCCCTCTAATGGCCAGGATGATAAATTTCACCCCTGTAACAGGGTAACCGTTAAATAACTTCTCTGGGGTGACTGTGGTTCAGGTGGTAGAGCGGGTTGTCCACTAATCGTAGGGTTGGCGGTTCGATTCCCGGCCCATGTGACTCCACATGCCGAAGTGTCCTTGGGCAAGACACTGAACCCAAAGTTGTTCCCGATGGCAAGTTAGCGCCTTGCATGGCAGCTCTGCTACCATTGGAGTGTGAGTATGGGTGAATGAGACACAGTGTAAAGTGCTATATAAGTGCGCCATTTATTTATTTATTTTTATTTTCTCGAAGTTTGTGCTTCTTCTTTTTTTTTTTTGTCACGTCGACGTAGATGGGTAAAGGGCACTGCATAGTACATAGTTAGCGCATACATTTTAGGCTAATGAACAAGCATGTTAAAGAGCACAGGTTCAGCCATTTAATTAGGATATGGGAATGACATCATGTTTTCAACCTCTGCAGTTTGAATAGAAATGAAGAATCTTGTGTGAGTTTTCAGGGTGAAATATGAAATATCAATGGACAACATATTAACATGAGAAGCAGCCATTTGGTTGGGTTTTTTTTGTTTTTTTTGGTTTTTTTTACATAGGTTGAAATGGAATTTTGAGGCGTGATGTATTTAAATATGAACTACATAAATCTCCCTTTCATCTTTTATTTAATTTCGCTTTTTTATTTAATTCCAGTCCAAAATGATAGCCCGAAGTGTTCATCTAAACTTGATTATTTTTTGTGTTCTCTTCCTCCTGCTGGGCTTTTGCGTTCAGTGCTTACAAATTCGATCATGTGAACACCATCCCGAAGTTACCAGTTTGTTCATTCCCCGAACACTTTCTTGGCACCACATCCGCACCGTGTATTTAGCAGACTGATCTCCTTCACTAAAATAACGCTTGGTATTTTGCCACAGGCAGAAAGCATAGCCCTTCGAATTTGGCCTGTTCTCCTCGTGCCCGTGGTTCAGATGCTACATGCTAGAACTCAAACGCACAGGATGGCGGGTCGAGAGGTCAGAGAGTGGAAAAATAGCCGCCGACTGTCCACCTCGGCTGATTTATAATGCATGTCAACATCCAGCGCATGACAATACGCAGCCTCGGGTCAGCACTGAGCGAGCGATGCCGTCCAGCTGCCCACATTCCATCATCGCAGCCAAACGTCTGAGGTAAAGTCAGTCGAACAGGTCTGGAGAGTATTAAAATGGATTTACATGGTATTAAAACAGTGTTTTAGTGCTGTTGGAATTTAAACTTGTCTCATTAAATGCATTCTGATATAATAGCCGTGTTGTTTATTGACAGTAAATCATAAAAGGCGCTCAGGCTTCATGAGCAAACGAGCCATATTAGTGTATATTTTGGCTCCTTTTTAAAAAAATTTAAATTATTTTTCGTTTTTCTGATTGTGTCCTGCATTGTATTTATGATGCTTGTTAATTACAATAAAAATAAAAAAATAAAAAAAAATGAATGTGTTTAAAAGCTTATAAATATTTTCATGACTTACACTGCCAGTCAAACGTTTAGTAACGTTTTTTTTTTTTGTTTTTTTTTTTTTTTTGGTTAAACGTAGAAATTTAGTGTTCAAGTTCAACCCGCAGTCAAGAATTAGAAAACTCTTGCGTGCGACTTTATATCATTGAGAAAAGAAAAAACTAGAAATGGCCAATCTGGATCACTGTAATTAGTGACTCGTAGCAGACAACATATATTTACTTACAGGAGCTATGTTTCTATACAAATTGTGAATTTAAATTGGAATATCGCATAAATCATTTGCAAATGAAGCACCGTTTCCATCCCATGTGTTCAAGAGAAAACAAAATCATCACTTCCGGGAAAAACTGGCCACCATTTTGACTTTTCTGAGCCAATTATCCAATCACATGACCGGCTGTCCACCATTTTGACTTTTCTGAGCCAATTATCCAATCACATGACCGGCTGTCCACCATTTTGACTTTTCTGAGCCAATTATCCAATCACGTGACCGGCTGTCCACCATTTTGATTATCCAATCACATGATTTGTTGAGTCAAAGTCACATGACTTTTGTGATGTGCATCGAGGAATTTATTCCGTAAATGTCTTTCCATCGTAGTTTATGAGCATATACTGATTGTTGAGCGCATTTTGGAGATTTTATTCGCAATCTGGTGTTTCCATCCAGCGTTTAAATTTTTTTTTTTTTTTACATTTTTTATGCGATATCACAAAATTCGCATTAAAATGCGTGAATGGAAACATAGCTAATGTTTATTCATCATTTAAGGAAGGCGTTATTACACTCCAGTGTCACGTTTCCGCCACAGGAAACTCTTTATAGCTTCTATGACATAAGCGAGTACAGGAACTTGTTCCGTGGACATTCTACATCATTGAATGTATCTAAAAATGGATAAAAACGCATTTGAGAAAACATGTGGTTTATTAATAAGGTAAAAAAATTGTATATTTAATACCTGAATAAAACACTTGCAGTTACTGGACGTTTACCAACTTTGTTGTTGTTGTTGTTGTTGTTTTCTACAACAGTACGCCCTTATTAGTACGTGTTTTATTCCTTACTAGTGAATTAGCTGGTACTAGCTAGCTAGGACCGGTAAGAGTGTTGCTATGGTAATAGTGTGCGTGTTTATCTGAGAGCGGACATCGAAGAAGTCCTGAAATACAATGATTTAGATATTCAATGATTTGTCCTTATTTATTGATTTATCATTTCCTCATTTAATTATAATAAAACATAAGAAACTCCACTTTGATGACTTTTATTTATTTTTATTTATTTAACGAAGCCTCCCAAAATGCTGAGCTGGACAAATGTCATCTGTGAAAAATGAAAACAGCCATGAGACGACCCCCGAAATAGCAGGAAGCGCTTTTTTTTTTTTGTCTTTCGGGGTTCCTCCTGAACTCCTAGAGAAGCTCAAGCCCACATCAATCAATGTCAAAGTTACTCATCAGGGGATCCCATCATGCATCATGACACAACCCCCCCCTTCCCATCAAAGACCAAAGAAGCAGAAGAGTCCACTGTTTGAGTCTGGTCAAGAGTTTCGAGAACTGGCAACCACACACACACACACACACACACACACACACACACACACACACACTGAATGCTGGAGACAGACGCATTAATATTGCATGTCCTGCGGTATTTAAGATGTGTCACGTTTCAGGAGGCTGCATCGCCGTGTGCCAGTAAACAGTTCGTGTAATACATGCACCTGCTCCTTCTTCATCTTCTTCTTCTTCTTCTTTCCATTGATATGTTTTAGATGTCTCCGAATCTCCTTTTACACCGTGCATTTGTAATATTTTTGTGACAGATTGAATTTTGTGCTATACTTATTTCCTGGATGCTGTGATACCGATTACAACAATCAATACCAAAAGTGCCACAAGAGTCCCTCCAGTCCAGTCCGTTGACGTCCCGCGTTTTATTTCTTTTCTTTTTAAAAAAAAAAAAAAAAAAAAAAAAATTGTTTACATTTCTCTAAAGTTAATTTTGTAAAGTTTCCATCTTTCCAGCCGTATTTTTTTCAACCTAAAGAATCGACCTAAAGTACATCTGATCGCTTCTTGTCGTATTTTCTTCAAACACCGACCGTTCGTTTTATTAGGAACACATGTCGCTGGTCATTCATGAAATTAGCCAGTCAGCCAATCACGTGGCAGGATTGTGATATATATATATATATATATATATATGACTCTGACGTTTGACCTCTTTTACCTGTATCTGCATGATGGTAACCATCATGCA
>JANDJT010000102.1:32872850-32883933 GCA_024331685.1 Stegophilus panzeri | reverse complement strand
CTTTTACCTGTATCTGCATGATGGTATATATATATATATATATATATATATACCATCATGCAGATACAGGTAAAAGAGGTCAAACGTCAGAGTCAGTGGATTATCTACACAAATAACTACTCTGTACATCCGTGTTGAGCTGAAAAGCATCTCAGAACAAGGGCTACAACAGCAGAGAAGCGCATCACGTACCACTCCTATCTGCCAAGAACAAGAATCTGAGGCTACAGTGAGCAGAGGGTTCACTGAGCGGCTTTATTTTAAGCCGTACACGACATTCAACTCATTTATTTTTTTATTTTAAATAATGCCTTTTTTTGTGAAATGAAACCAAACCAAACCAAAAGTATCAAGTTCGCTCTGAGCTGGACTTGGCGAATGGACTCTGTGTCCAGAAAACTCTTGATATTTTTTTTTTTGTTTTGTTTAGTTTTTTTTTTCCCTTTGACATTTCCGCTGGATCATTTTTCACTTATTGTGTCATAACGTCTCTGTCATGCATCATGGGGGGAAAAAAAAAAAAAAAGTGGCAAACTTTTGCTCTTTGTTCAGAGTTAATTCATCAAAATACTGTACGTTTTGCTCGAGACGAGAGGAGAAAACAACACACACACACACACACACACACACACACACACACGCACACACACGCACACAAGGCCTTTCTGTGCATTGAAAGTGGAGAATACAAAAGCACATCCAGATGTTATTAATTCATGATGCTGACCACTTCCGACGGTTCAATAATAAATATGAAAATAATGCGTCGGGCCTTTTCCGCCATTGTCCACTATAATAGGCTCGTGCTTTTCTCCTCTCTCTGAGGGAACGCTGGCGGAAAGGAGGGAGAAGGAGGGACGAGTGAAACGTCTTGATTCAGCCTGAAGCTTCGCCCCACGGAGAGAGGCGGAGTGGAGCGACGGCTTCGCCTCCTGCATTATGCATGAGTGTAAATTAACCCTGAGTGAAGCTGCTACATCAATCAAGGAGACCTGCCATAACTGTGTGTGTGTGTGTGTGTGTGTGTGTGTGTGTGTCGGGGGGGAAGACATGGAGAGAAAGTGAGTGAATGAGTGAGTGAGTGAACACAGAATGGTGTGTGTGTGTGTGTGTGTGTGTGTGTGTGTGAGAGAGAGAGACAGAGTGAGTGAAGGATTGGCTTGTGTGTGAGTGTGTTATTAGGAAAGGGGGAAGTCACGATGCATAAAGTGAACTAGCAAGAACACAAAGGCTTGTGAGTGTGTGTGCGTTATTTGTATGAGGTTTAGAGAAAGGCGCAGGCTTTTGTGGCTTTGTGTGTGTGTGTGTGTGTGTGTGTGTGTGTGTGTGTGTGTGTGGGAGAGAGAGAGAGTGAGAAATAGTGAGTAAATAAAGTGAAAGATGGTTTATATGTGAATGTGTTAGGAGGAGGTTTGGATTAAAAACAACAACAACAACAACAACAATTTGCAAGAACACAAAATGAGGTGTGTGTATAGCTGTTTCCTTGTGTGTTACTGTATTTAGGTGTGTGTGTGTGTGTGTGTGTGTGTGAGAGAGAGAGAGAGAGAGAGCGAGAGAGAGAGAAGATTTTCTATAACACTTCATTGCTTTGAATGAATACACGTCTAATATTAATACATTATTGTTTCTATAGTAGCAACTTACACAGGGAATTTTCTGGAACGTTCTTTGGGAGCTTTCTATGAGGAGATGTTCAGTTAGCATTTGTAGAAGGATTGTCCGGTGTCAGCTTTTTATAACAGTCTGAGGTAAAGCTGTACCTGTATGTTTTTAATACTAGCTAACACTAATGTGCTTAAATTATATATTTGTTGGAAGAAGCGAGGCATCGCTAAGCTGTTCACTAGCATTCAGCTTGCTAGCTATCACAAATACGAACATTAAAGAACGTTAGCAGTCGTGGAATCTTCTATCTAAATGCTTATTAAGTTACCTCAACCTACTACGTTAGCTTAAGCAATCTTAACTAAAATGGCTGAAAGGTGATTACCAGTTTACCAGAAACGTTAATTTTTTTTAACGCTAATTAAATCTCAGCTAAGCTAACAAGCTAACAAACCAGAAACATTTGACTAGACCAGACCAGATAAAGTTTGAGGATTAATAGAAATGTGTTATTTAAAAAAAAAAAAAAAAAAAAAGGCACTTAAATATGATCACATGTAATTATATGAGTAGCAAAGAAATTATTTATTTCTTTATGTTTGTATTTAGCCTAGTGGACTGATATTGATTTTTTTTTTTTTTTTGCTAACTAGCGAGGAGTATCTTTTCAAATATGTAAATGCCAACAAAGTGAGTGTTATATTCATAGAACAATACGTTTATGGAATTTGAACAATTTAAAAAAAAAAAAAAAAAAATGTTTTAGCATGGGATCTCAGTCCTTCTGGAAAATTCCTCTCATGAAGTCTAGTCTAGTCTAGTGAAGTTGATGCGATCACTTCCTCCAAGGTGACCTCTACTGTAACTTCACTCGTGCTCATAAAGTAGTGGAACAAATCTTTAGACGGTTTAAGAGGAAAGATGATGAAGGGAAGTCAAGGAGAATGTGTGAAAAAAAAAATATATAGTGCTGGAACACAGCCTGTGTTTCATATCTTGCCTCAGGAATGAGTTACTCAGAATTCCAACAGGTGCAATGGCAGGGCATGCGGGGCAACGTGGATGCCGTTCAAAACATAGCGATAGACCGAGACAGACAGTCGGAGAGAGAGAGGGAGGGAGGGAGGGAGGGAGAGGTGGATGAGCAATTGAAAAGCTGGATAACAGCATGTCCGACAGGCTTGAGAGAAAGTGAGTAGAATAAAAGTGTAACACGAGCCAAATGATCAAACACATTGTTGGGACAAAACGCTGTCTCTTAACCCCTACAGGACTGGGGTTTTTTTGTTGTTGTTGTTGTTTTTATAGTCCAAAATACTGGCAGCACCAACCATGGTGTTGAATTCATAATGCTGATTAAACCATCTTTGATCACGGTTTCATTTTATAACAGTCAATTAAAAATCCCCTACAGTACTTTCTAATGGGCCATCAAATATACATGCGCACATAATCAATGAATAAAGCAGCTGTGTTCAATGTGTCCTGGTGATGTCTCACAATTATTAATTTATTCTTTTTATTTATTTATTTATTTATTTATTTCCCATGAGAACGCAGGCACACTATAAATAGACTCACAGCACTGCTTGTCATACAGTACAGTGCAGTGATCTCGTTAAAATTGATTAACGTCAATCAAGGTGTGTGTGTGTGTATGGGGGGGGTTGGCTTTAGGAGGTTCAAACACTTTTATCCAAAGCGACCTATCCAAAGTGGTACAAGACGAATTTTCCATCCGGTTTTAGAAATAAATTCGCAAAGTATAAATAACCCAAAGGTTGTTGTGAGTGGAAGGTGGCTAACTTGAAATAATGCAGTATGAACGAAATGAGACATGGTTTCTGTCATGGAGCGCAGATTATCAATCACCATGAAGATGCCAAAGAGAGAAATTTAGGTTGTGTTTCCTAGTTTAAAATTTGTAACACTGATCATAAAACACATTAAAACTAGCAACCCAAGATATTGGGATATTGGGTTCCTATTCATTATTTTCATTATTCATATTCATTATTTGAAGGGCAGTGGTAGCTCAGTGTTTAAGACGTTGGACTATTGATCGGAAGGTTATTCATGAGTTCAGATCCCACCAACAGGCTGCCAACGCTGGGCCCTTGAGCAAGGCCCTTAACCCTCAACTGCTCAGTTGTATAAAAATGAAATAAATGTAAGTCGCTCTGGATAACAGCATCTGCCAAATACCATAAATGTAAATGTTCAAATTCAGACACATTACGGAATAAATGTCATGCAGGTGCAAAATACTCGTGGAAGGGAAGTGGCCCACATAGCTGGAAGCCAATCAATAAAATGTATTCCTGTGTCTCAAGCCTCATCACACTGAAATAAATGGAAAAACATTTTTTTTTTTTAAACGAAGATATGAATGAGATGTAAAACTCTCAGGGAACTGTAGATTTGGTTTCAGAAGTGGGTTAGGAGCAAAAGATTTGATTTGTTCACATACCACTGGATCTCATCTCATCATCCAGCGGATGAACTACTGAAGTACTGACGGAAACTATGTCAATTCTGGCTTCCTCTCAACTTCTCTCAATTTCCTTCAACGTATCGATGGATCTAAAGACTATTAAGTACGAAATCAAACACTTTACAGTGTGCCATTATTGGAAAATAATCAACGTCTGGGTGGCGTGCTGCGAACTGTTGCAAAGCTACTTACTGTTAGCACTGTGAGGCTGATGATTTTTCTTGAACAGCACATCCTGACGTGTTGAATTTCTCTTACACCACAGCAATTTGCCAACTATTGCAAATTTTTGTCTATTAAACAAAGATATGTTGTACTTGTTTATCCATTTACAGTTACATTTAATGTTCTGAATAGTTAGTTCTTGTTCTCACCTACGTTATACAGCTGTAAACAGTTGTTCCTGTACCTGCCTCTTTTTATCTTTTAAGTTTAATAATAATTATATATTATATAATATACATGGGTTATCAATCATCATAACGATAACTGCATGGCAATGAGAGAATTTTAGGTTGGATTTCCTCATTTTAATGGCATAAAATTTGGAACATACTGGATAAGTGTTTTAAAAGGAGACATTTACGTAGCATTCTTGGAAGGAGTCTCCAGTGTCAATGCTTTATAAAAGTCAGAAGTAAAGCTGTAACATCAAGTTTTCTGTCACAAAATGGAGGACAAGTCATATTGCTGAGAACCAGAAAGCACTCCAGAAAGTCCTCCATTTTGTGACAGAAAACTTGAAGTTCTCTAGGGTGATTGCTAACCAACCTAACTAGTAGTTCTAGTCGAAATAAGAGAAACAGAATGCTAAGATCCAGTGGTACGTGAACAAATTCAATACTTTCCTCACCAACCAACCAAACCAAATCTGACCGTCACCCTGACAGCTTTACGTTTCACGCATACCGTATTCTCTTCATTTAGAATACAAGAAGAAAAACGATCACGATTTATTTCGGTGTGATGAGGCTATCATTTATTTCAATGTGATGAGGCTTGAGACACAGGAATACCTTTTATTGATTGGCTTCCAGCTATGTGGGCCACTTCCCTTTTGCACCTGCATCACATTTATTCTGTAATGTGCTTGAATGAGAGCAAATAATGAATAGAAAAGAGAGATTTAAAGCACTCCTTATCTTGGGTTGCTAGTCTGGAGGTGGAGTTTTGCTTGTAATTGTCGTTGAGAATTGGCCAGAGATCAGTAAGAGAATGCTGTTTGATTATGTGTGATGTAAGGTAGGGGTCATGAACTAGAGGACCTAGGAAAGGATTGTCAGTGCAGTGAACCAAGCACTTGAAAAATACCGTAGCAGAGCTGATAAATGTAAGAAAAAATAAGAACCATCGCAGATCCCCTGTCTCGGCCAATCGCGTGCATTTATGTAAATGATTTAGCTAAAGGCAGGTCATCAGACCAGAGACTAGCTACAGGGCTAGAGACGTTTTTCCTCGTTCATGGCTCTAGTCAAAAATGTGAAGCACCACTCTGAAGCAAAACATCACCAATTCGAATTGTCTTATGTATTTCCATGAATCGTTAATGGTTAAGCATTAAAAGGTAACCGTTTGAGTTGTTTTGTAAGCAATGACTTTTATATAACTGGACCTTACAGATTTCAATGTGAGGAGAAGAAGAAGAAGAAGAAGTCGTTTGAAAATAACCCCTCCAAATCCTACCTTGACAAACAGATTAGAGCTGAAGAAGTGAAATTGAATCCTGCATTAGCCATTCAAATCATTATTCAGTGCAGAGGATGCAGAGCAATCTTAAAAGTGTTTTAAAGCACATCAGGACTCAGGTCTACCTCCTGCTTCAGAATTTCTCCCAGGTTGTGTTTGTGTTTGTGTATGTGTGTGTGTGTGTGTGTGCGTGTGTGTGTGTGTTTGAGAGAACGTCTCGGCCAAATTGACTTTGAAACATGCGACGTGGCTGGCGACACCGCACTGGCGCTCAAATCTCATTTAGCACAGGACAGAGACAATAATGAGAGATGATTGGAGATACAAAGAGAGGCGAGATGAAGAAAGACAGACAGAAACAAACACGGACGAGAAAAGAGGTGAGGATGAAAGGACAGAACAAGAAGCCCACACATATGTTCATGCACCGTTTCCCAGGAGCATCGCGAATGCAAGGCGACAGTTGCTGAGCTGCCTCACCTAAAGCACATGCTGTGCAGCTCTACTCTAATGTGCATTTAATCATGGCGTGGTTTCTGCCTGTCAACAGCGGTCCTGCGACGCAGCAAAAAAAAAACTTTGGGCTTTAATAACGGCGCGTGACAATTGCCGTAATTACAAACGCGAATACCGAGCGCGTGCACGGCCTTTGATTCGGGCCCGCGGCCTACATCTGTCCTCATTCCTCTTTTTGATTTATTCGCTTCCTGCAAACACCAAGAGGGGAAGAGCGGAGGGGATAGTGGGATTTTCCCGATGCAACCTCTGAACAATGGCGAATAGTGGATGGTCGTGTTCGCATGGTTGCATGCAAACTGTTCCCACATTATGTCTGCTGTAGGCACCGAATATGAATATGTTATTCAGAATGAACAGATAATGCATTCAAAATGGCAACAAATAGAGATATGAATAGGAGATCGCACAGCATCTGGTAAGGGCATAGTTGGGGGTTCGATTCCCGCCTCCACCCTTTGTGTGCTGAGTTTGCATGTTCTCCCTGTGCTGCAATGGTTTCCTCTGGGTACTCCGGTTTCCTCCACCAGTCCAAAGACATGTTTCGTGGCCTGATTGGCATCTCTAAATTGTCCGTAGTGCGTACGTGTGAGTGATTGTACTCAATCACTGGGTTGGCACCCCGTCCAGGGTGTCCCCTGCCTTGTGACCGAGTCCCCTGGGATAGGCTACAGGTTCGCCGTGACCCCATGTAGGATAAGTGGTACGGAAAATGGACAGATGGATGGCATCTGGTTGAGACTAGAGGTACAGATAGTGTCATTGCATTACTCCCCTAGTCTACTGCGTAGTGTATATGCATTTGTCTGAACAGATTCTTCCTCAAAATCTTTTGTACGTTTATTCATTTTGCTGAGACTTTTATTCAGGGTGATGTACAAGTAAGGCACTACAGACCTGCATGAGTAAGAGTAAAGGAACTGTGCTAGTAATATTATTACATTTCTCTCATATCATACAGTCTCAAAAAAAGGTACGAAGCTGTACCTTTTCTTGTCACTATGGTGTTACTGTCTGTAGTATGTATATTTAACCTTAAAACAATGGTGCAAAAGAAATGCTGCTCGTTTACTTCATACTCATGCGCATATGTTGATAAAATACCAACTCGCTATTAATACAGTGTACTGGATGAACTGTTACATTTATTCATTTCTCAACTGACTTACAAACAGAGCAAGAATTTGATAGAACACGTTCTCAGACACTTAAGAGCTCTGACAGATTTGCATGTGTCTGTAACAGGAGATGTCACTACAAAGCCTATTCGTTCTCATGGTACACACACACACACACACACACACACACACACACAATTACACACACAGACAGAATACGGTCGAGTGTTTGGAAGTCATGTCGTGACCTCTGTTCTTGAACTCTGTCCATGCAGATCTTTGGATGTTACCAGCGATTTCTCTTCCAACTGGGCTTCCCACGCGGGCACAAAAGTTCAACCACGCCATCCCGTGCCATGCAATCACTCCTCACGCCAGCTGGACAGAGAGAGAGAGAGAGAGGACAGAAGGTGTGCTTCCATGCTAATATTCCATGCAAATGCAAAGCAGGAACAAGTAATGTTCTGGAAACATTCTGAAGAGAACCAACCACCTACCGACCAATCAATGATCACTATTTTTTCCAACGACCAATTACCAATTAAGATTGTTCCCAAAGACCAACCACATATCAGCAATGTTTCCAGTGACCAATTATTGATCACCATTGTTCCCAATGACCAATTACTAATAACATTATTCCTAGTGACCAATCACTGATCACAATTGTTCCAAAAGACCAATCACTGTTTACCATTTTTACCAGCAACCAATCACCATTTTTCAAGATGACCAAAGCCCAATCACCATTGTTCCCAGTGACCAATTACTTGTCACCATTGTTCTCAACAGCCATTTACTGACCACCATTACTCTCAATGATCAATCACTGATCACCATTATTCCCAACAGCCAATCACTGACCACCATTACTCTCAATGACCAATCACTGACCACCATTATTCCCAATAGCCAATCACTGACCACCATTACTCTCAACGACCAATCACTGACCACCATTATTCCCAACAGCCAATCACTGACCGCCATTACTCTCAACGACCAATCACTGACCACCATTATTCCCAACAACCAATCACTGACCACTATTACACCCAATGACAAATCACTGATCACAAATTATTCCCAACAACCAATCACTGACCACCATTATTCCCAATGACCAATCACTGACCACCATTACATCCAATGACCAATCACTGACCACCATTACTCCCAACGACCAATCACTGACCACCATTACTCCCAATGAAAATCACTGACCACCATTACTCCCAACGACCAATCACTGATCACCATTACTCCCAACAACCAATCACTGATCACCATTGATGATGATCTTTTATTTGTCTTCTTCATATAACACATTGTGATATGCAAATGATCATAAATATGCAATGAATATGCAAAGTAAAGTAATACATAATTTTCCAGTGACTTGAGCGTGTATTAACTACTTTCCCCAGAAAGGATTTAGCATTGCTGCTTCCTAATCACAATCCTAGAAAAACACCATCATTTCTATCACATTTTATCTCACTTTCTTTATTTTTCAACTCATGTTCCTGCTCAAACTAAAATTCCACACAAAATGTTGATGGAAACAGACTCTTATGTGGATTCATGGGTGGCAATATACTGACCCCAGTACCACACCACCGCTACAAACCCAAACATCTTTACACTCCTAGAGAGTTGTCCAAGAAAAAAAAAATGGCCACCCTACTTTTGTCTCAATGAATTCAACAATCTCTGCCAGCCGTGCCACACGCAAAGCCCAGATGGCCCGTGTTATGTCAACATCTTGAGCTCCGTTCATGCTGTGGGTCTGTTTACTGCGTACAAACGGCAGAGATGGAGGGCTAGCGTCTGTCCGTTTGAAGCGGCGTGAGCTTGTTGCATAGCAGTGTGTACATTGTTATTGTTTATTGACGGTTGTGCTGCGCCACATGTTAATCAGGATGCTATTAAGTGTCCATCTGAAATGCACATGTTACGCTAAACACTATCCAAAGATGATGTGTTCATGCGATAATCCAAATAATATGGTTTACTGCCGATCCTAGCAATACGAGTGCTCGTATTATGTAGAGTCTGTCTGTCATAGCAGCTAATAAGTTAGCCTGAATAGCACTTTGAAAAGCACTTTGAGTTTTTAGGTCGTAAGTTAGGATTGAAGATGCTAGCTTGGCGACTCTTTTTAACAGGTTTGCAATGGCGCTAATGGGGTCATTCTGCATGTCTGGTCAAGCTGTTAAACTGTCACATTAGCATCGTGCCCGTAGCAGATAAGAAAAGTCGTTACAATATAATTACTAAGGAATCCGAGCAAGGCTGGATTTAAAGATTTTGGGAGGGGTTTGTTGTTAACTTCTTTTTATATATATATAGCTGAAATATATCCACTGTGTTTCTGCAAAATGGCTGCTCGCTTTCACTCACTCTGACAGACACTGTACTATAGTGATTACAATGATGTTTACTCGAAACCAGTTGTAGCTGGAACTCGGTGACACCTTTGATGGAAAACTTTTTCTTCCCCCTACTCTATCAATCAAGCACCAGTGCCAGGAAACCTCCGTGAGACATCTTTGCCACCACCCTAAACACACACACCCTCCACTTTCATTAAATGAAAACACACCTCCTGACCGCGACGCTGAGCTCGTGTGTGTGTTAGTGACATCCGGACAAGCAGCCAATCATCCGTCACATCAATCACAGAGCATCTGTCCGGCAGTCACTCGGTGGCTAAAGCATCAATAAACCGGCATGACAGGAGACCTGGGGAGCGACTCAAACACATCTCTCTCACATACACACACACACACACACACACACACACACACACACACACATGTCTCTTAGACGTTTGGCTTCTTCACAGAGAGAAGTCACCTCACTCTGCAGGTTTCTGGGCCCTCGGCCTGTGGACAAAAGGCGAGCGCGGAAAAAGAGATTAGCATTTCACAAATTAGCATTCTGGGCTAGTGGAACTCGCTATTGTCTTTAACGCGCATGGCCCGAGTGTGTTTGAGCCATTAGAATAACAAAAGCAAGGGCCCTTTTTTTTTTTTTTTTAATAAGGCAGGCTGTTGAGGGAAATCACTTGTGAGGGCCTGTTTTGCCACTTCTGAATTCAAATCTGCAATCATTTGTGTGTTATGCTGCAATCAAACGCCTTTCTTATCTTTCCTCTCTCTGGGTAGTTACGATTCGCTGATGACTACAGAAACTGGTGTGTGCAATTTCAGCTTAAGATTACTTAAGATTATTACGTGTCAAAATGTACAAGATCCCCAATGATAAGATTCAAGATTATACGATGAAGATCCTCTAAGCAGTAAAGAAAACCAATATGCGTCATTTACTACTTTAACCGATGCTAAAATGAGGTAAGAAAGAAAAGTACGGAGGTGAATTTGAGGTAATAAGGATCGTTATTGTTAATTAACATGTTTCGTTTACTTTTTTGCCATCAACACTACTGTATTTTGTGAGAATAACAGCGTTTCAAATCCAAAGTATCAAAAGGCATGCATAATTTTCTTTAAAAAAAAGCAAAAAAAAAACCCCAAAACATTAGTCTCATAATTATTGACAACACCTTTTTTAACATTTGGTGAGAAAAACGGCATATAAAATCAAAATTATCAAAAGCAGTGTATATTTGTCTGCAAAATGTCTGTTTCAAAATTAC
>JANDJT010000102.1:32829413-32842610 GCA_024331685.1 Stegophilus panzeri | reverse complement strand
CTGGTTCCTCTCAAGGTTTCTTCCTCATATCATCTCAGGGAGTTTTTCCTCACCACCGTCACCACCGGCTCGCTCAACAGGGATAAATTCACACACTTAAAATCTCTATGCTGTGTTTATATGTTTCTGTAAAGGTGCTTTGAGACAATGTCCATTGTTAAAAGCGCTATACAATTCAGATTGAATTGAAAATCAACAGAAATACGTCAACCTGAGTCACTCTTTGATCCCGGCTCGTGCTTTTATTGCTGTCGTCTAGCACTTCT
This sequence comes from Stegophilus panzeri, assembly GCA_024331685.1. Classification (NCBI taxonomy): domain Eukaryota; kingdom Metazoa; phylum Chordata; class Actinopteri; order Siluriformes; family Trichomycteridae; genus Stegophilus; species Stegophilus panzeri. Next base: position 32,842,344 of record JANDJT010000102.1, on the reverse strand, counting down.
TCGCAAGTGGAAGTTCTGGACACTCGAGCAAACACGTCAACAACCCTGATGTCAGTCGGCTAATTTCTACTCGAGAGGAGTGCATCGGGTTCGGCTGGAGTTTAGCACTACACCACTGGGACTTGGTAAAAGGACACAAGCAGCCCTAAATCAGTCGAGCATGAATATTTCACACTCGAGTCTCTTTAGCGTGGGGATCATTATTTACAATCCGCTGTTATGGATAAATTATGAAGCTTGCTCAGCTTGTGCGCATTTTAATTAAGCGAGGCCCACTTTTCATCAGATGCCAAGCAGCAGGACTGGAGCTTGGATCTGCGCTGGCAGTCCTTGAGCTGTGCTCGGGGATGTTCCTGTTAAACACCGTGCTCTTAAATACCAGCGCAGATCTCACAAAGTGCTGGAGCACTTTGATGTGATACAATATGATTAGCTAGTTGCGGACGTGTTGGCTGGATGATGCACTAAATTCTGTTTGTTACAGAAGTCCACTCCAAAATTCATTAAAACTTTTTCGCTACGTTGGTAGAAATGATTCAAGAAATGTTGTTCAATTATTCATTATTCAGGCCCTTGTATGAAATTCGTATATATTTAGAGCTGAATGAGGAAAAAATACAAGAGCGAACGAGAGGATACTACACCTCACCTACTGTATAAGCTTATCTTATTGGATATAGTATATATTATATAATAAGAGAAGATTGTTGTCATTGTATAATTGGACAAATTCAGTCCTGTTGACTAATTATGGAGTTTGTACATTTAAAAGCTTTCCAATTTGCATATTTAAATGATCTGGCTTGCATAATTATTCACCCACCTCAACTCGGAACTGAAATCCCTGCAGTGAAGCATGGTTGTGGTAGCATCATGTTGAGAGTTACCCTTGGCTTCTTCCTTGTGTCTCTGACTAATGCCTTCTTGACCCAGTCACTGACTTTTGGTGGACGGCCTCCCGCTCCACCATACTGTATGCTGTCCACTTTTCATTTAACGCTGCTTCATGGGTTGTTCAAAGTTTGGGACTATTTTGCTGTAATCAAACCCTTATTGATCCTTTTCTAGAACTTTGTCCCAGTTTTGATAGCGTCTTGGTGTTCACGATTCTGTTTTATTTAGGTATGTCTTACAAATTCTAGGGCCTTCCAGAATTTATTCTGACGTGCACACAGATCAACTCTGTGGCAGTTAGTGGCACCAGGAATAATTACGGGGTTTCACAGCAACTTTTGTGTTTTCTTTTTTTTTCTTTTTTTTTTTTTTACATTTGTAAAGAATATGCAAATGATATTGAGTTTTATTTTCACTTTTCCTTTTAGCAGTTCTCAGATATGTATTATCGTAGCTTCAGTATAATGTGTGAAAGTTCCACGGGAACGAAAATGGCTGAGGAAACATCTGCAAGCCGTATTGCCTTTATAATTAAGAGCACCCAATCCTGCTTTCCTTTCCTCTCTTTTTCCTCAGCCTTCTCGTTTAGTTTTTTTTTTTTTTTTTTCTAATAAGTGATCAAGTGTTCTCCAGCAGTGTTCTGCCTGAGCCCATGAGCTCTTGTTCAAACATGCTCCTCACGGTTTCAGAGTTTGGAGGACAATGGTGGAGCTAGAGGATCCTGCAGAGGTAAAACCCCGGTGCTTGTCTCATCCTTCTTCTATCTTAAGCTGATGCACAATCAGTGTAATCAGCTTAAGTTGTGGGACACTCCCAGGTCCAACCCTGCCATTCTCTCTCTCTTTCTCTCTCTCTCTCTCTCTCTCTCTCAGCAGTTACATTCAAATGCTTCATTAGACACCATTCGCTCTACCTTACTTAACCCCGGTGAGCCAAAACAACCTATTTACATTTCTCTAATGGACCATTTTTAATTTCAAAATCAAATTTATGTCAGTGTCATTTTAGTCCAATCATACGAATTCATCGCATCTCGCAGCTCTGTCTTTCTCACCGGCCGTGTTTAAATAGCGTCTGTACTAAGTGAATGAACTCCGGAGTGACCTCGCTCACCACAGAACCACTCAGCCAACTCTTAATAAGTGCAAAACATTTCAAATGGCACTACCGAGTGTTTTATTCTCTCCGCTGCTCTCTAAGCGTGTGCGCTTGAAAATACTATTTGACCTTCCTATAAAGGAAACAAAAGTTTCTCAGATTTGAGAACCGGCGTGTTAAAATGAAACGTTCAAGAAGGTCGACTTCTTTAAAGAGGCTTCAGCTTCTGTTATTGTTAACAAGTTTGTTTTTTAATTTGAAGGGGGATATGAAAAATATTCTCCGACTTGAAATGCTCTGCAGACTCTCCAATATGTTTGGATTGATTATGATTAGTGTAAGTGGTCCTGAATGATAATAGATCAAATGAGCAACCTTGAGCAAGGTTGATACGATGACTCATTCGACAATCCGCTTTTAGGTTTTTTTCGTAGTAAAAATATCGCACACATGCGTCTTTCTCTTCGACGGCGTCGAAGACCATCGATCTAATCTTAACATTGATCTGAAACCCCGCGATTTGACGTGGCTATCTGTCGGCCCTGACATAATACCGATATGATCGTGCTGTATTACCCAAGATAAATCCAGGCTAACTTCTTTTTCATCGACATTAAATGATAGAGTTCTTTTAGTCCCAGAAGTCTCCGGATTACATGTTACGTCCGGCTCTACCCTATGGTATACTCATGTTTCTTTAACATTCATGGAAGGAGTCTCCAGTGTCAGTGCTTTGTAACTTTTCCAAACGTCTTCAGGACCACAGAACGAAACTTTCTAGACGAAACTTTTCTCAGAACATTATATAACATTCATTTATCGCTGGTCATTGATTATTATCCTAGAACAGCACACTCCCAATGTTTTATTACTTCACACTGAGTTCATCTAGTGTATGTAGACTGTATAAAACTTTAACCCTGGTAAAACTTTGTGAACCTTGGAAGCATGAGCCATTAGAAGATCAGATGGTGGGACGTCTTCTGTCTAGATTAAAATTCTAATCAGCACTAATTATTCAATAAATTGAGCCATTAGGTCGCCTGATTCTAGGTCCGCACCAGCAAATGATATATTAAGGCAAAAGTCCAGGGTCTTGATGCTTGCCTGATGCTTTAATCCGTGTCTATGGGTTTCCCTTGTTATCACATGATCAGGTTTTCAGGTTAACTTGTTGCTTAATTTATCTTTTTACCGGTTGTGTTCATAATATTTACTAGAAGATTCCATATGAACGAGCCACACTTGTGGCATTCCGCATTTTCGGAAGCGGAAATTTTGCTAGCATGACTTCACGAATAGCATGAATCCTCACACACGTTTCTTTTCTTAGTAATTTCCCAACACATCTGAGGAAAACGTTCTTTCCTCAGGTCTTGTCTCGACTTAACTTCTATGTGCTAGATAGCTAAATAGTCAATCTTACTCATAAACTAGGTTATGCTTGGAATCCGTTTTTTTTTTTCCCCCCAGTTGCCCAGCAACAGAGTTTTCACCACTTTAACCACTTAAACAGCGAGCATATCACTTCGCCATCGATTCTGACTGTGTCTCTCTGATTAACTCTAATGAAGAAACTTTGCACTTCCATCCAAGCTCCCTCTGTTTATCCCTCTCCGCGAGTCTCCCGCTGTGCTACAGATGAGCTTACATATGCGCAAACATTTATATGCATTTAACCATCCCCTGGGATCAATTGATGGTGTTGTATGTCTATTTATTTGTTCAACCCTTCTCTATAGTCGCCGATTCTATTAACTACAGGCCATTTTGTCATTATTATGCTATTTTTCTCTTGACCTTTCAGCCATAAATGAGTTTTATTTCATTTTTTGCAGAAAGGCAATGTTGTTGTTGTTGTTGTTTTTTCTTCTTACAGTAAGCTACAACTTCCAGGCAAAAAACTAACCCAAAATATTTAAAAGATCATTTCAAATAGTAGAAAAGTTAGAGAGAGAGAGAGAGAGAGAGAGAGAGAGAGAGACAGAGGAATAATAAATTATATGATGTGTTGGCAAGAATGTAAAAAGCGGATATGTGCTGGAATCGGGTCTTTCTTATAGTCACTGAGCAGCGGGCTTGTTTATTTCATTATTAAGTTAAATGTTATTGCTATTTTTCTAGTCTATACTCAGAGAGCCAGTACATAAAAACATGTATTTACAAAAAGAAATGAAATTGAAAGGGGAAAAAAAAAAAACATAAAGATATACACAGAGGGAGTGCGTGTGTGTGTGTGTGTGAAGGGGAGAGTTAGAAAAGAAAAGAGATAGCACGATTGCAGAATGATAAGAAGTACCAGTGAGGTATCTCGCAGGCCTCAGGCACTTGACGTATGTGTCAGCTCCCGTGGCAGGAGGCTAGCGAGGATCTTGACAGGATCTGTCTTCAGGGGAACATCCACCTCCGCTCTGACGCTCCTGTTTGACCTTCATGCCCTGCTGCATGGCCCTGGCACCTGGACAAACCTGGCTCTCGCGCTTCCTGTCTGGGGGAACGACGGCTCGATGCTGGAGGCTGGAAATGACAAGACGGGAAAACCTCAGATCCCTGCGGAGGTGCCAGAATGCAAAGGTGAAGTCCTGACCTTGAGTCGTTGAAGAAATTTACTGATTGACCCTCATGTTCTGGTTACTCCTTAGCAATGAATTCCCTATTGACCAAAGCTATCATTGTTTTTTGTTTTTTTTCATATTCAAGAGCCATTTATTAACAATAAAAAGACAATAACCGCAATAATAATATTTTTAGAGAAAGCACGTATGCAAACAACTTCCAGATTCTTTAGTATTCTCTTCACGGCAAGTGCATACACTCGCCAGTAACCGGTTTATACATGCAACGATCCAATCAGCCAATCATGTGGCAGCAGCGCAATGCATCACATCATAAAGTGCTTAAATATAATAAAAATAAAAAATAATTCTATTGTCTGTGTGCATCTGCTTGTTAGAAACCTGGTTGATGAGAGAGATCAAAGGAAATCGGCCAGACCCGTTGAAATCACCACTCTTTACGATCATGTTGAGCAAAAAAAGCATCTCAGAACTCTTATCAGCCAAAAAAAAAAACCAAAAAAAAAAGAGAGAAAGGAATCCGAGGCTGCACTGCGTATGCGCACGTACATTTATCCATTCGCTGGATGCTTTTATTTATTCCGAGTGACTCATAAGTGAGGGAAAAAAAAAAAACCCAACAATTCAATCTTACAAGTCAACAGCGATACAAGTGCTGCATAAGTGGTTTCCATCAATAGACCAGGTTCAATATGGTTGTTGTAGAAAGACCAAAGAGACATAATTAAACACAATTGTATAAGTGCAAGTACTTAGGAGCGCTTCAAACACTAGTCACAAAGCAGGCCGTCAAATATAAATGCTAGAATCTACAAGACCTATAAATGCAGCGTGTACGGAGTAAAACACAATGAGGTGTGCTGTTAAAGAAGATGAGAACTGCTAAAATGTAGTCTGTTAAGGCTGGCCATTAATTGTTAATATATACAAGTACATGGAGTGTGTAAAGAATAAAAAGACTTGGTGGCATGCTGTTTTAGGAAAATAATAATCACTTGGGAGCTGTTACATATGTGACTTGAGGTTTGACCTTGTTGATGAGAAAGGTCAAAGCAGACTGGATCAAGCTGACAGGAACGCAACGGTCACTCTTTACAAACGTGGTGAGCAGAAAAGCATCTCAGAATGGAAAACCTTGTGGGGGATGGGCTACAAGACAAACATCATGTTCCTGTCCTATGAACCAAGACCAGGAATCTGAGGATACACAAAGTGGGCAGGGGTACAGGTGTGTTGACGGTGTGTGTACATGTGTCTCATAGGCTAATAATCATGGCCAATGATTAAAAGCTTGATTCCCTCAGTTCCTGCAGAGCTCTGAGCCGAGCTATAACAGCACACACACGGCAAGCGTTAACACGTGTATAATTACACAGAAGCCTTCAATAAGTTCATAATTATGCAAAGCAAGCCAAATCTGTTGCTTTATGTTTGATGTTTTGCAAATGGGGTTGAAGACGCCTTTATGTGCCACTCGCGGTTTTTTTTTTCGCAACACCTGTTTAGTGTAATTAAAACAAATGCTGACATGCGGCAATCAGCATAATCATGGTTTCTTTCATACCTTCCCCGAAAGACGTCGTAACTTCATGTAGACTATTTCCCAAATGTATGTTTGAGCTCTTCGGGTCCCGGAGTGTCACTCTGAGTGGCAAAAGCTAGAAGAGTTAGAAGCATTGAGAGAGGAGAGGAACTTCTCAAATCTACTATTATGCTCTTATTCTTGTTTTAATTAGCACTCAGATTTTAGTATATAAAGCAATGTCTTGTTGATTATAGCCCGCCTTTTTTAGATTAGTGAGACCCACCTTAGTGAGATGAGGTGAAATATCTTATTCCCTAGAACAATCATGGCTTCCAGAAGTCAATATGCACTCATCTTCACAACCAGTACTGTTGAATTCTCGAATCTGATTGGTCAGAAGGAATTGATGTTTATTTAGTATTTTTCGACGGAGTCTCCAATGTGAGAACTTTGTAAAAGTCAGTGGTTAAGCTATATACGCGCTTCCAGATGGGTAGATGAGCTCACAGACACTCATGATTGGCTCGTGTCGCCGAGATTGACATGTCAGTGAGAGTATGCCATCCCTCTCAGCTAGCGGTCAGTTTTGCTCTCTTGGACCCCCAAGCCATGAATGGCTTCAAACTCAGGATCTCTCAACAATTGGGTTGAAAAACGCTTTCCTGTCGCGCCACTCGGGAGCATGCACCATCACAGACTTTTTTTAAGGGCTGAAATTTATAAAAAATACCAAACAGCGTTTGGTAATTCCATGCTAACTTGTAATGTAAGCAAAACCACACCCCACGGAAGGTCCCAAGAGTCGTCAGGGTCAATTACCATTTAAACGAATCTTCTTTCCCATTTGCATGTTTTGCACTGGCCACTCGATTCCAATATAATCAAGTAGTCCGAGAAGAACCTGTCAAGATCAATCTACTATGAAACACAGACAATTTGTCGAACTGTAACGCCATCTTCGTTTAGTTTCCGGTGAGATCGAGAAGGAGAAATCATACGCGATTCGTCCTGATGATCAACCGGTTGAGCTGTTAAATCCTGTGACGCTGTTGATTTTGACTTGCTAGTTGTTGGCAGGTATCTGAAACCTTCTCAGAGATGCTTGCTGGATGCTGTTTAATATCATTCATGAATTTCGAAACAGTCGTAAATGAACACAGCATGGAATCACGCTCTAAACACGTATTTCTCCTTCAATGATTGCAATAGTTAAAGACGACACCGTCTTCTGTTGGGACTCGGGCGAGTTTGTAGTTAATTCCGTCAAAGTGTCTTTCTTCCCAGAATGTCATTTAGGATTCAATCTGATATCCAGTGGATTTTTTTTTTTTTTTTTTACCGCTCCATTTGCATATATATAGAACTTGAAAGATAAATACCCAGCCTGTGTTAAGCGCCTAGATGTATTCTGAGACAAAGACGTGTCCGGTAAATCTACACTATGGCTTTTAATATTTGTATAGGGATGACTATTACACACCTAATCAGAATGTAATGACCGGGAATGTAGCAACTGGCTTGAGAGTATTTGGATGAGGAAAAAAAACAGTACTTTACTAAAATGTATCATAGGTTGCATCCTTGGCTGAGGTGGAAAAGTTGCAGTGTTAATATTCAAATAAATGAAAACTGAGGAAGGGTGGAAACAGTGGCTTAGTGGTTAACACTGTTGCCTCACACCTCCGGAGATGGAGGTTTGAATGTTTCCTCCGGGTACTCTGGTTTCCTCCTAAAGACAAGCGCTGTAGACTGATTGGCATTTCCAAATTGTCTGTAGTGTGTGAATGTGTGTGATTGTGCCCTCCAATGGGTTGGCCCCCTTCCAAGTTGTCCCCCTGCCTTGTACCCTGAGTTCCATGGGATAGGCTCCAGGCTCCCCATCGACCCTGTGTACTATAAGCCGTCTGGAAAATGGATGGATGATTACATCACGCAATGCTGCTTCTGAGTAAAAATAGTTGCAGAACATGCATAAATTTGTTTAACATTACATTGCAATAAATTATCAACTTGACTGATAACTGTAGCTGAGGTTGAGGAACTGTCCGTTTTAGGAACAGTTTAGGCCACACCCACTTTAGGTTTCAATCCAAATACAGATAAGGAGCTCTAAACAGATACAGTACAGAGAGTGGCATTGTGTTATCGTACATTGCTGGTGGAAATGTCAATACTTTACCTTTGGTTAGAAAATCAAGAGGATGTAATGTACTTTGAAAACTCATTCACTGTTAAATTACACTACTTAATACCTCGGAGAACCAAAATGTTCCTGTATGGTACCATTTTTTTGAAATATCCAGTGACTAAATCAAAACAACAGTATCTACGGAGACCAATATGTAATTGTTTAATGCAAATTGGTAGTGTGGGAGTTATCAGTAAAGAAGTGATTATTACCAAGCTGTACAGGGACAGGGGACAGTCAAGGTGGAGTGCAAGCGAAGTGACAAGGAAAAGGTTAATGATTCTGTCCTACAGTAGAATAATGAGCGCGTTAATGACCTGAGGGAAGAGGTAAAGGGGGTCTGTCCCCCAGGCAATGTTAGACCTCTTTCCAGACTTCACCCATGGCTTCAAATAAACGAACCAACCCAGTGAATTATAGATCATTAAATCAATAATGTTCACTGTAACATAGTGTCGTTTAGCATGACAGTAAAATATGCAAACGCTGTTACTGGTAAGCGCCGTTAGTACTTTGTCATTCCAAGCACTCTGTGTTTTCTTATCCGTGCTAACTAGAGTGAAGATGACGGATATCGGTGTCTTTTCGAATCCCCCGTGAGGATGAGCACCTGGATCGGCCTCGTGGAAACAAACCGTTCAAAGGACAAGGAGGGGAAAAAATGAATGAGGCACAGGTTTCCCATGGCTCAACCCTCCAAACAAAGCTCTCAGTGGATCCGAATATCGGACGTGTTGAAATGCTCTCGGCTGGAACCGCATCTGAAATAACAATCAGGCCGCTCTGACAAACGTCAAAATCTCAACCTGCAAACACACAGATATCCGGCGCATCAGCGTTGACACATCCTGTCTCAGCACAACCAAATTCTGGACCAGAAATACATGCTGATGCTGGGTTTGGGGAATAGTACAGGCTGGATTTACTTTTAAAATATCCCAGCTTTCCTTGACTGCATCAGTTTGAATATAACATGTCTAGGCTGGACAAAATGATGGGTTTCATTCAACATCGTATTTGGCCCGACAGGACAAATAAGCAGAAGAAAACTAGAATAAACATTCCAAACTGGGACCTTTTATTCTGGCAATCTTCCTGCACGGGATGGCAGGATAGGAACCCTGTGGTTGGAAGATGGAGGCAGAGAGCTGAACTGGAGGTAGTTAGCATACCAATTTCTACCTGCTGTGCCAAGTCCTGTTTGTGTCATCTATTTCCACCCCACACCTGTTCTCCCTGATTTCGAGATCAAGCTTTTCTCTAAAAGCCCGGCAACATTCTGCGTAGACCTCAGAGGTGTGCTCGGGCCATTGAGCTCCAACTTACCGGACCTTTCCGGATGAACGGCCTCCTGAATATTCGGCTTTCCCTCTGCTCATCCTGAGCGTGTTATCAGCTCTAGGCCTGCTCGTCGTCTCAAAGGCGGTGGCTTGAGTCCAACCGCTGTGCGCCAAGCCCGAATTATCTTTATTATTAATCAGATTTGGGTAGCAGTTTGTTATGCTATGCCCATATTGTTTTGATTATGAGGGCTGGCGACGAAGGGGATGTTCTTCTATTAGAGGGGGAGGCAGCTAAGTGCTTTTGTATGAATGGAATAAATTTGTGCTCATCTGTTAATTCTCACACATCTGTCAGATCGTTCATACATGAGGAAAAAGACGCATGGGCACCAGCTGGATCCAATCAAAACACTGAGCAGTATGATTATCCCGTTCTGATCTCAATGTCAGATCCTGGATCCGTGCTTATGGAGGTCTTGCGGGATAATTTGAGGATTTTTTTCTTAGAGCAGACAAATCCCATTGAAACAAATCATATTAGCGTGTGTGACACCTTATTGGCACACCGACAGTGTTGTCGTGATGGACTAGAGTGCATTTGTATATCTGTAATTTGATGTTTGCGAATGTGTAATTAATTCGCATTTTCTTAAGTCATCAGTTGTCGAGTCCCAAGCCGTAAATCCCAGGGCACTAAACCGGGTCTACGCAGAATTGCGTCTTTTTTGAAAAAGCAAAACAGCATGTGTTCGCCTTAATGAATATGCAGTTAGTTAGTGGTTAAACCGAAAAGTCCAAAATACAGGGAGGAGCAATTTCATGTGCAAATGAGTACGACCAAAGGGCATGTATAAAATTTGCATATAAGCACGTTCACATCATTTGAAGACAAAATAAAACCAGTTTCTCGAAATGATGAGACGCATCTCAGAATATTGAGCCAGAACAAACAACATAATGAGTCTTCTTCCAGTGATGACTAGCATAACCATGATAAAGTCGGTTTCATTTTCGAGACTCTCATGCCAGCAGTTATTTCTATTTGAAGTTATGTACACAACACATCCTCATGTCTACACACTTTTTTCTTTCTATTTTTTTTGTTTTGTTTTGTTTTAACAAATGAACCACCTTTAATTGGCGTAATACTTGGAGTGTGGCAGTTTTACTTTTCCGGAAGTCTCTATCTTGAAATCTCACCACAGCTATCAAACCCACATAAAATAACCTCATTTAAATATCGATCCTTCCCCTACTTTTAACGTATAGTCGTATATGAATAAATCCCTCGCAACACGCCAACCAACTACACATCTCCTCCATGAAACTCGTGCGTCTACAGGGAAATTCAATTACGGTAGGTGGGACAAGTTCCTGATAAGGTGTTTTGTCTATGATTGCGTCATCTGTAACATGGTCATATGATCATGTTTGTTTGTTTTTCCCAACATCTAACGTTAGACGATTAATGAACTTACAATTGCTCATTTGTTTACGTCTAGAAAACTGGAATATGTTACTATTAACTGCTTTTGTAGCTATAGCTAGCATTATAGAGGCTGTGTTTATTAGCATTCAGGATCGCACTTTTCTTGATTCCCTCCCAATGTGGAGAAGAAGTCTGGAATTGAAAGTTAGACAACCCATACCATGAAAAGTTGTTACGAGACATCCCACAAAGAATTAATCGTTTTCGTGAAGTGGGTATACGCACTATGGGTTTACGTCATAAAGTTATGCTAGCATTCATGTCTGGAAAGTTGCACATACTCAGAGTCTGGTTATTAGTCGATTTTCTGTGAGTCGTATTCAGATTATGACAGGGTTTTATCTTTCAGTAGCAATACAGGAAGTGGATATGCACGCTAGACGACTAAATATGGTGAGTAGGCGTCCAAACAAATGGAAGAGGCTTGGAAAATCACAGGTTTTCAGATGGGATTCAAATTATTGGACGGTTTGGAAGCTTTGTTGGTTTTACTATTGCTAAGAAGTAACCGTGTGAATATCTAATCGGACTTCAGTTGGCACTTGAGCACCTTTTTGATGTGGCGTTCTTTAGCGACTGGTCGGTATGACCATGGTATTTGTTGGAATAAATGGTGCAAACACGTCCATAGCATTTTTAGCGACAGAGCGCTGAATGAAGCGGATCATTCTAGAAAAATCAGGAGCTACAGTTGCAAATGTCAGTTGAACAAATGTCAGACTCGCCTTTCAAACTTGCACTTCTTCGATAGCATAAAACGTAAAACGCCGTCCCGTATCTGCCCGAACCGCGACTTTAACAAGCTGGTTTTGTTTTATACGACGTGAACCGTATCGCCATTCGTCATCCTTGTGATTACCGCGTCGTGTCATGAAGTCAGACGATTTAGACGGTGTGAAGCAAAGTGTGGTTTGACGTGCGGCTCATCGTGCGCTAGTCACCTTTCGTCTCGGCGTGATACGTGCATGCGACGATATAAAGTCTTACACGCAAGAGTTTGTTATTGCAATGCAACATGGGTAAAACCCAGACGCACCTCACCCTTTGACATCCTTCACCTCACTCCCTCAGGAGTGCTGACAAGGGAAGAAAAGAATGAATACATAAAGAGATTGCTATCAGGACCCAAAAGATGAGAAAAGATGGCGAATCAGAATGCACGAGCGGCAACACCGCACGCCTTCGCCCATATGATTTTCGTTCTTTTCTTTTCTTTTCTTTTCTTTTTCAGGAACACCACAGAGGCCAGACATACCTGAAAATACACAGCTGTCAAGACTTGTGTTGGTGGTAAGTGGAAAGAAAACAGAAACTGATAGAAAAAACTGATTATATGACATGAAAAATGAACTGGGAGAATGGAAAATAAAATACGCCTACTGCTATTAATAAACTGTTTGTATTTCAGTTTGATTCAATATTTTATTCGGATGATTTTTGTTTTATTTAAGTAGACATTATTTCAGACCGAGATGAATCCTTTCAGCTGCATATATTTCAATATGAATATCCTGTTTGCACAACATTTGGGCCTAAGATTTTTACATACAGGGTTATTATCATATTATAATCACAGTGCTCCTAAATCCTCAATACTGATTGGTCAGAAGGTGTTGATTCGTTTTTTTCTTTATATAACAGCAGCTCTGATATAACAGTAGTTCAGGTTTATGTATATTAACACACTTGTTTCAACTCTACACATAAACAGATTTAAAAACAAATGTGCCATTTGATGATTTAACGCAAACCTGATCCATCCTGATGCCCTACCTCTGGATGGAGCTCTCATCAACTGGAAGCTACAGCCTGGAGATTGCTGAGGACGGTACCGCTTGAAGTACCATGGAAATGGTTTTGGACCTCAATTCCACATGG
>JANDJT010000102.1:32749560-32774745 GCA_024331685.1 Stegophilus panzeri | reverse complement strand
TCATATATATATATATATATATATATATATATATATATATATTTTAAGTTATTCTATTTAATTCATGAAAAAAAAACTATTTTAACCCTTATTTAAAGTTAATGGACTAAATAAAGACTGTGTGCTAGGTATATAAAACAACATCAAAAATATAACATCTAATAAAATATAAAATACAAAAAAAAAATGCAGTATAAAGTTTTCTTTGTCTATAAAAAGAGCTTTTTAAGCAATTCTGAGTGACCTTTGGCTGACAGCTGTCACACAATTGCACGGTCTGACTCTAAATTAGGTTTACATGCCTTCTGTTAACACACACACACACACACACACACACACACACACACACACATACACACACTTAAAGCTGAGCGACTCTATAAAGGCAGTTTGCTTTGACGGAATCGAGTGCTTTCTGAATCATTCTAAGTGACGTTCGACGCCTCGTCGTATTCACACACACACACACACACACACATCTCATCATTTGTATTAAGGGTCTGCACACGGACACACAGTCCGGTCGTGTTTATTCAAGCCGAGGGACGACACGAAGCACATTCACTGCGCTGGAATTTAATGACTCGAGTATAAGACGGCATCACAAGTATAGAAATCGCCGGGTATGCACTATATAAAGCTAATAAGTCATTAGAAATGACCTCTGAGCCCTTGTATTTGTCACTTTAAATATATAGCCTGACCTTAATCCAGGCTTTTACCTCGTGCACCTGTTGGTACAGACCAAAACACACACACACACACACACACACACACACACACACACACATTACAATAAAATTTTTAATAAAGCTGAGGGACCATATAGACACAATCTCTGCTGAATGATTTTGCTATAAAATATAATAAAAGTAAATGCATAATTAATGGTAAATTTTGACCCCCCCTTACACACCTGCTGCTCATTTCACACACTTGCACACATTCTTATTTCCTCACACAAACACACACATTCCAATATCTATCTATCTATATCTATATATATATATATATATATATATAATAAATCAAAGCTGAGGGACTCAACTCTACTATAAAAGCCATCTGCTCTGGTGGCTTTAATGATTTCGATCTAAAACAACAGTATAAAGTCACCGATGCCACAGAGACTGGAGGTGTGAGACAGATGGGACTCACATGTGGAGTCCATTACAGCTGCCACAGAGGATCATGGGAGTAAAAAAACGAGCGAGTCATTTCAAATGAGGGTTTTTTTTTGGGGGGTTTATTTTTTTGTGATAGTAGCTCTTACGGTTCCCGCTGTTACTCGACTGACCAGTCTGATGAGTCAAATGTACAGTATATACAGTGTGCGACATGTGTTCTCGAATTCTGATCGGCCACAAGGCGTTTATCACTTCAATATGTCGATAGTGAGAACTCGTTAACACGTAGCACTACGTCTAATAAAAAAAAAAAAAAAAGCACGTTGTTGTTTAACGAAGAAAAAAACAAAACAAACTGTGAACGTTTTCTCAGAGGAGGCGTTTATTTAGCGTTTAAGGAAGGGAAGGAGTCTCCAGTGTCAGCACTGCTTTAGGAGTCAACACTAGAAACTCTCTGGAAAGAAAATAAATAAATAAATAAATACAATTATTAGACTGTAGAGGGAACAACCTGTTATAGCTGCTTTAACCAGCCAATACAGGATTTCGCTGAGGTTTTTTTTTATTTATTTTTTTTATTTTTATTATTTTTTTTTACTTGCGATGCAATTTGCGGTGTTTTTGGCGCTGAATTGGCGAAATTGCAATCGCACAAAATTCTTTTTTCGCGGTAAACGAGACCTTTTAACCTGTACTCGTGTTCTACGCACGTGAATCGAAGGGGGTTTGGACCGAACGCGCGTCGTGATGACGTCACGTGACACGTCTCGGCCCGAATCTGCGGTAATTCTGACAAACCGCAGGCTCGTTCGTGCGAACGTCGTGGAGTCCGCGTGATTCCGCGTTCGTTTCTGCGAACGCAGAAATCCCGGAGGGACCGATTAACGTAAACCTTTTAATGTCACTTTTACACTTTTGAAAAGTAACTGTAAAAGGATTTAAAAAAAATAAAATTAAAATAAAAAAAAAACAAACAAACAAATGGATATACGGTTATATAATAAATGCAAACATATTTAAATATTCGTTGGGATATCGCTGTGTTATAAGAGGAACAAAAGACTTGAACATGTGCGATGTGTGAAATAATAAAACTACAGGGTGGGAACGGTAACTAACGTCGTTGATTGTTTTCCTCTAACAGCACAGCCCTCGTGTGTTTAATTCCTCACTTACTGCACAGCTTTCAAGAAGTTACTTGATACCCGACTTCTGTGCCTTGATGTGTTTTCTCCCCTGGTTTTTCCGTCTTCTTCTTCTTCTTTTTTTTTTTTTTTGTTGTATATTTTTAGAGCCGAAGCCTTATTTTACTTACCTCAACCGAGGAGAAAAGAGCCATTTTTCTTCTCTGACAGCTCGACATAGACAAACACAGACGGCATGGACAAAACGAACCAGTGTCATTTTTCTATTTTAGGGCATTTTCACCTCACGTTAAACAAAACACCGACTGTTCCTTCTTTTGTCTCCGTTTTTGCCGAAGTCAACGTTCTGCTGGTGAAAGAAAGGCACGAGAGAGAGAGAGAGAGAGCGATAGGAAGAACGAGATCATCAAAGGGGGTTAGAGAGATGCGTCTCGTCTCATCGACACTTTTATAACGAGTCGAGTCGCGTGCTGTGCGCTCGACGATCGGCGTAAATCGGATATTTTCTTTAAGAATGCGATGTCTCGTGACCGAATTTCCCTTGGTGTGGCGTTTGAATATTATCCATGAGCTTAAAGAGAAATAAATAAAGGCAGAATCGTACCTAAACACTGAATTATGTCGGTGAAAACGAGTCGGAATTCCTCCGGCGTAGCGTCTCTGTCGGACTGTTTTATAGAAAGCGAGTGTTTCTCTGCCAAAATGGTTGTTAAACTAAGTGCTTCAGCAGGAGTAAAACAATTTGGCAAGGCTCTAGCTGCTCGTAATGCCATAAAGATGTTCCACATCCTCGATGTCCCATCGCTTTCTGGGCAAAGAGCACTCGAAGTGGCTTTTATAGCTGGATCAACAGTTTGGATGAGGAAATTCGCCTCGGGCAACTAAAAGACATCGCATTAGCCTTAGCCGTCTCAGACGAGGGGTCCTAATTGTGTTGAAATCCGTCACCTCGGGGCAGAACGCCGCGTGACTCGAGCGCAGCAGCGCTGACCTTCTCACGAGACACGACGCTTCATTTCGGACGTGTCGGAGACGGCAGGAGGGTTAACGGTGTCGAGACGTGTAACAACTTCCTCGCTTTCTCTTCAGCAGGGACTGGAGGGGGGAATACACAATCAGGGAAGAGTACAGGGGTACAGATGGGTGGTGTATTTATTTCATTTATTTATTTTCTTGTCCGAATGCATTTTGTACAAGTCCCTGAGTATCAAATAAAGGTCTAAGCTTTGATAAAGTATTGTAATCAAACTATTTAATAATGGGGCGGAGTTATGCAGCCCAGTGCGAATTATATCCACTCTTACCACGCTGAAGTGTTGTATTCCTTTTTGTACCACAGCAATGACTATCATTTTAATGTAGTACAAAAAAAAACAAAAAACGTTGTATTCTTTATGTTTATAATTGTGGAAGGTCTGCAAAACTGTATAAGAGTTAATAATAGTTCATAAAACAAAACAAATAATCCCTGTAGTGAACACTTTCCCATATTGGAAAGCTTCCTGAATGTTCTAAAGTGCTAGTGGTTAACACGTTTGCCTCACACCTCCAGGGTTGGTGGTTCGAGTTTGGGGGTTTCCTCCCCCGGTCCGAAGACAGCCGTAGGGCTGATTGGCATTTCCAAATCGTCCGTAGTGTGTGAGTGGGTGCGATTGTGCCCTGTGATGGATTGGCACCCCGTCCAGGGTGTCCTCCGCCTCGTGCCACGAGTCCCCTGGGATATGCTCCAGGCTTCCCGCGACCCTGTGTAGGATAAGCGGTATGGAAAATGGATGGATTACGTGATGTCACACGAACAAGTCGTTACTATAGAAACAACGACATAACAGAACGAGCGCAACATGCAATTTGCCTTGTAATTGGCACTACCCTCAGACCCGCTGTTATAGAAGCTTAATCAACTCTTTCCGACCGATCAGGTTCGAGTTAGCGTAGAAACGATGCTCTTTGGGATCAGCCGAGCAGCTCGATTGTAGCCCAGTGGGAATGTAAACCGCTCTCTACTTTCCAGTTTACAAACCATTTACAATTTAAAAATTGAACTAACAGATGGAAATATCTGGAGGTGGCATTAAAATACAGACCAGTCGCAGTTCGATCGTTGCTTTATGAGAAACTGTAGCAGAAAAGGTGTTTGGAAAGTGGGACGGCCAGTCGTCTTTCGCGATTGTTACCTCCAATGAACTGAAAAGTCGTGTGAAACCGCCTCCATTTCCATGACAAAGCTCACCCCTACCAATTAAGTGCTGACAGGCTGGATTTTGGCCTCAAACAACAGCACAAAGCATGCCCAAAGCCGCTTTCGTTCACCGTGTAATTGGGAATGAGCTCTGCGTATAGAAGCTCGACACCCCGAAAGCAAACTACTCTACCGTCCACCAATTACTGTAACCTCTGAAGGTTCGATAGCCAAAATGGCAGCACCTGTTTGGTTGTTCCGAACGCATTCTACGCGATGTATAGGCCACTTCTTTTGTTTGCCGGAGCAAAAGTTGGTTTTGTGTAAAGAATGTGCTGTCCATGCTCGAGCACGAGCGACAATGACGGTGGTCTTCAGCCTGAACTCCCAGTGTTCGTGTACACAGTGCGTCCTCATTGTCCCGGGCTGAATTAGTGCGAGTGGAAAGAACCGGCTGCTGCTCTGCGTTAATGCTCGGCTATTCAAGCGGATAAACAAAGCACAGCTTATTCTGAATGGTGGCCTTTATTTAACGCTGGTCACTTAAAAAAATAAATAAATAAAAGACAATGCAATTAAGAACGTCCAGAGGCACTGACGACCAATTAGAAGCACGTGATTGATGACCGGGGTTATTGCAATGCGCTAGAGTTTCTTTCTCAGATCTCTCTTTTTTTTTTCTTTTTTTTTTTGTTGTTTGTTTTTTTTTTTAAAGGGCTTAAGAAGTTTGAAATCGTACCTGTTTGTTTTGTTGAATTAAACTGAAGTTTGGCGGGGGTTGAAATGTCAAGCTAATCAAAAAATTGGGTTTCTGTAGCAGGTTAGGTTTCCGACCTTAATCAGACCTCTGACTTCAAAGGGCCACCCATGGCCCTTTCTCGTTTTCTTTCTCTCACCCTCTCTCTCTCTCGCACACACAGTCTCAGCAAAGAGCTCAAGACCAATTCGTCTTCCATGCTGCATGCTTGTTTTTTCTTTCTGTTTGTGCCATAGCTTTGGTCATTTCAAGCACTGAGAACTAACCTAGCATGCTGGGGAAAAAAAAAAAAAAAAAATCTCCAGCTTTGATCCTAAATTAAAAAACGTCATCATCCCTTTTAATGGAGCAATTTTGAAAAGTGCCCTCCATAATTACTTAATGACACAAGGCCTAGTATATTTGGCTGCACGCAATTTACCCCTATCCTCTGGGTTGCCTTTAAATCAAACACAATTGATATAATTGGACCAACATGTACTGCTTTAGATAACAATTTCTACTTTTGTTGCTCCGAAGTCCTTTTTATTTCCCCCCCATCAGCAGCGCTCCTCAGCAGCGAGCGATCCATTTTTAGTTACATTGTCGCAGGTGCTTCGTGTAGTCAAAGGGCAATCGTACCGAGCGGATTTCCTGAAGGAGTAATAATTGCAAGGCTTTTGAGCGGCGAAGATATCTGCGGGTTCGAGCTGAAACGCAAGACGCATTATCTAGTCCATTAGAGGTGATGACCGTTAAATGTACCTTTATTGTGTCTTGGTTGGCAAATGAATACGGGCATGAATATGGAAGAGAATTATAATGCCATAATCATAGACGGACAGGGTGATGGGAAGGACCTTGTGAATATTTTCATATCCGCTCGAGCTCGCGTCGATGCCTTTGAACCAAACAGCCTTTGAAAAAGCCTTGGGGAAGTAAATTGAAAGAAGTGCTCAGCATTCACCTTACCAATGGATGTCCCATTGACTCAAGACATTTCTTTATATCGCTTGGAGATCGTCCAGATAGGATATGAGGGTAAGACGAGCTAATATATACTGAACCTTGAGGGTCTCTGAGGAATTTTTTTTTTTTTTTCAGATGAGCTCTCCTTGTCACACGACAGCTTCCTCGGAGATCAGCTAGCACATCTAGGACAGCGCTTTCAGCCCTCTTCTTCCTACACTACATGAGCTCACAGACTCCCGTGATTGGCTAGTGTTGCTCTGATTGACACCGGAGAGAGTATACCATGAGAGCAAGGCTGATTTTCTCATCGTCAGGATTCGAACCAGCGATCTCCTGACGATGGGGCGAACGCTTTTCTGTTGCATATACAGTTGGTGGAAAGTGCTGGCTTAGTGGTTAGAGCTGCCGATCAGCAGGCTGCGAGTTCAGATCGTGTCCTTGTCAAGCTGCCACTCTTTGAGTTCTTGAGTCCTTGAGCAAGACCCTCAACTGCTCAATTGTATCCTGTTGGATAAAAGTGTCTGCCAAACGAACAAATGGGAATGTTTGTTCGTCTGGCTGACAGTTTTATCCAACCGGATACAGTTGAGCAGTTGAGGGTCTTGCTCAAGGACCCAAGAATGGCAGCTTGACGTGGACAGGATTTCAACTCGCGGCCTTCCGATTGGTCGTTTAAGGGCACTGGTCAAGGAACCCTTACAGGTCTAAGCACTGCATACCCCTTTCATGGTTTTATTTCTAAGGTCCAATCAGGCTTTCAATCAACTACAGGCGCTTGGGATTCTCTTGACCTCCCCGTTGTTAATGGCAACCCGTGGATAAAGGTCCGAAACCATTCATTAATTTGGCGGACATGTTTATCCAAAAAAGTCTGAGTATATAACTTTAGGGGTTAAGGGTGTTGTTCAAGGGTCCAACAGTGGGAATAATGTTCTTATGACTTTAACCTCTGAGCTACCATCACCCATCAAGGTGCTTTGTTTTTTCTAAGGTGTTGTATTTGGGGTTTGTACTGAATTGTACTGAAAGTGATGTTAAATTGCAAACACACACATGCACCTGCACCCGGTTAGATTTTAGCTCGGTTTTACATCGCTTACACATTTTTTATTCGGAAACGCCGAGGCCGGAGATGACCTGGTCAGTTCTTCCAGCTGGGAGATTCATGCATTCGTGTTTAATCCTTCATTCCGTGGCTATTTTTATTGCATGAAATAACAGTAAAGGGGATTAGGGAATAGACGTCCTGGGGATAAAACAAGTGCCTCACAGCTGTTTACTCTGCCGTGGATCCGATCTGCGCAAAGGGAGCTGAGGATCAGACTCGGCCTTTTGAACCCACATTGGGACTGAGAGAGAGAGAGAGAGAGAGAGAGACAGAGGAGTCTTCTGCCATGTTGTTATGTCTCTTTTCTACAGTCGCTTTCTGACTCATTGATTTCAGAGTTAGTTAGGAGAGGCAGAGAAAGAGAAAATGTCACCGCAGAGAGAAGATCGCATGTCTTTTAACTGAACCCGAGCGAGTCAGGAGGATACAGGGGAATGAAAGTGAGAGGGCGCTTTGTTAGCACATCAAGACGATCACTCAGCGACAGTCCCAGTTCACACACTCGCTCCCGGGCCAGAGAGAGGACAGGAACACGCCGGCTCTGAGACACAGGCGATAATCCGGCTTTTCTCACGCCGCTTAGCTCATCCTCAGACCCTGGAGAGCAACTTAAGGTCATACAGTAAAGCCGGCGAACTTGTCATTCACTTAAAATGGACCGTTTTTTTTTCCCTGACGTACAGCTAGACATGTACATAAACCGAAACTTTACGGCCGGAATTTGCACGGAATTTCAATTTGAACATATCCTTCATATCCATCCATCTTCTGTACCGCTTAATCCTTTTCAGGGTCACGGGGAAACCTGGAGTCTATCCCAGGAAGCAGGGGGCACAAGGCGGGGTACACTCTGGACAGGGTGCCAATCCATCGCAGGGCACACAATCACACACACATTCACACACCCTTTCATACACTACGGACACTTCGGACACGCCAATCAGCCTTCCATGCATGTCTTTGTACTGGTGGAGGAAACCAGAGTACCCAGAGGAAACCCCCGCAGCACAGGGAGAACATGCAAACTCCGCACACACAGGGTCACGGCGGGAATCGAACCCCCGCCCCTGGAGGTGTGAGGCGAACGTGCTAACCACTAAGCCACCTGTGACAAGGGGCGGTTCTGATAAAACAGTGTCTGAAATTACAGTTAAAAAAAACCCCCAAAAAAACGAATCATTGAATTTCATTCAAGAATAGTCCAAACACTTGGTGGACTTTTTTTTTTATCCCCCAAAATGGTGAAAAAGTGTTGTTTTTATTTTGTTTTGTTTTTTATGAACACTACAGATACCAAGCATTTATTATATTTTTCAATATTCATATATTTACCGATTTCATTATTTCTCACTTTTTCACACATATATATATATAAGCTAATAATTATATTAAATGTCATCTTTTAAAGATTACGTTCATATTTATATTCAATACAACACTAGTCTTTTCTTGCAAATGTCACCCCATAACAGTTCACTTTTTTTCCCACTGTATCTGGCCCACGCCGGCCGTCGGGACGTTCCCGAAAGACGCCGGGAAGACACTGGTTTTTGTTTTGCTGTCGGAAATTCCCATCACCGCTGCCTCGCGCCGCGAGCGTCTGTCCATTCATCACCATCGGCCCTCGTTTCCTTAAGCTAACAGAACGAAGTGCTCTCGCGCCGCAGCGTTTTTGTTATCATTAGCTATTAGACCGTCGACTCATGGGCCAAGCGGAGCGTAGCTGCTTGCGTTAAAATCCGACCAGGTGATCGATCTGTGTCCGCGAGGGCGGAGGCCGAGACGTCTTACCACAAAGGGATTCGGCCGCCAAGTTCAGTCATCCGTAAAGAAGACGTCATGCTCCGATGAGACGCGATAATGCGAGGGCATGGACACACACTTGAAAACACACGCGTGGGAGTCAGAGGGAGAGGCAGACGGAGGATTTACCTGTGTCTGGAGTTTAGGGTTGAGTGTTAGTCACTGAGGCACATACACACCCAGGATTCTGTGGTGTTTGAGTCATAGTTGGAACTTGCTTGGTGTGAGCGTTGTGGGATTTATTTATGTCTGAGAGAGATTGTTGTAGATGCTGCTGTGTGTGTGTGTTGCTACATACCTGCCTCACTGACAACATACTGTACAGTGTTGTTGTTGTTGTTTTTTTAAGCGTCCTTTAATCGCTGTCACTGAGTCTCTGAGAGAACATTGAAACCCCTCCCCCTCCTCCACCCTCCCTGTCCAACCTGCACCCCGGCCTGAGGTGAGAGCAATGAGAGGGATAGAGTGAGGGATTATAAGAAGAGAGAGAAAGAGAGGGGATGTAAATGAACGTGGACGCTCTTTTGAAAGGGGACATTGTCGTCCTTGTCATCGTTTCATTTCATGTGGGGTGTTTTTTTTTTTTTTTCTGCCTCTCCTCCTCTAATCACCTCTGATTCTCTGTTTCGCTCCCTCTTTTTTTATATATAAAAAAAAAAAAAAAAAAAAAAAAAACCTCCCTGTCTACTGGATTCTCTTTCTGTCCATCTCTATACATCTCTGTTTCTCTTTCTCCTCAATGATTTATCTTCCTCTCTCACTCTGATTCTCAATCATTCCCTCTTCTCTCTCTTGCTGTGTCTATCCATACTCCTGTCTGTTTCTGTGGTATCCTCTCCAGCTTGATCGCTCTCTCTCTCTCTCTCTCTCTCTCATTCTTCATCATCCTCACTTTTTCATAGTCCTGTATTTCTCTTATCCTCTGTTTTCTCCCTCTGTTCTCTCTTTCGCTCTCTCTCTCTCTCTATCATCCTGTCTCTAATTCCTCAAGTTTGTTGTCTGTTGCTATCTCTCTCTCTCTCTCTCATTCTTCATCATCCTCACTTTTTCACAGTCCTGTATTTCTCTTATCCTTTATTGTCTCCCTCTGTCCTCTCTCTCTCTCTCTTTGTTTCTCACTCTCTCCATTATCTATGCATGTCCTGTCATTCTCTTTCACTCTATATGCCTGTATTCCTCTTTCTCTCTTTTTCTACACACATTCCACGTTCCATCTCTCGCCTTTCTGCAGTTTTTCCGAACACGATCCTCCCTTTTCTTTCTCTCTCTCTCCCATCCTCTAATGTTGTATTCGTCTTCTCTATCTATCTCCCTCGCTTCCCTCACATTTCCGCTGCCTCTCGCTCGGTTATTCTCTCTAACGGCGTTTCTCTTTTGTTCTCGTCACCATTTCTTTTTCACTCTCTGATTCTCTCTCTCCTTCTTTTTTGCCTAACACCTGTTTAATTTTGTATTTGTGACCATTTTCTCGCACCGTCTTACTGATCCTTGAATATTGTCCTACTTTTTCTTTCACTCTCTCTCTCTCTCTCTCTCTCCCTTCATCTCTCTCTTTCTGTCTTTCTTTCCGAATGAGGCGCTGATCACTCGTTCTCTCAGCGGTTAATTGTGGTTGATATGATCTCATGCTAATCTGTGTGTCCTGTGGGAGACTGGAGACTGGATACAGATCTATTAGTGCATGCAACTGTGTCGAAGTGTTCAGTGTGTGTGTGTGTGTGTGTGTGTGTGTGTGTGTGTGGGTGAGGGTGAATAACCTGATGAGCTACAGTATATCTGTGTGTGTCAGAGGATTTGTCTGTCTGACAGGATGTGAGTGTAGGATTCAGTATGAGATAGCCTATCAGTGCGTGTGATTGGCTAGACACCGCAGCCCTATGACAGTGTGTAGAAGTATCTCTGTGTGTGTGTGTGTGTGTGTGTGTTTATTTAAATCCTACACACTTGCTAATGTTATTATTAGCACATCTAGCTAAGTGATGTTTTTTTACAGGTCCTAGCTGACTATAGTGTAGGAAGGACATCAAAATATAATAGGTGATTCCTTGACTGGGGTGCCAAAACTTACCAAAAATAATCTCTCTCAAGAACAAGCTCACTTTTTAAAAGGTTTCCACACTGATAATGGGTTCTTGATTTGTTTTTTGTTTTTTTGTTTTTTTTGCTCTTTAATAAGTAGCAGGGTTGCGTGTTGTAGCATAGAATTAGCAAACACGCTAAATGTAGTTAACTGGCGAATATTTTACCTTTATATTCTATATGTTTATGTGTGTTAAATGGAATGTCAGTGGGACCTCAGTCATGGGATCAGGTTGAGGATTAGCTTAGCTTGATAATTCAGTGTTGTTTAAAGGTTAACTAGTTAAAATTTCCCTTCCAGGACCTGTCAGTGGGTCGAGACTAACTTTCCTCACTCTCATAACTGCATACCTTTTGCTAATTAGCTTCACTGAAGTTACTGAATAATTCTAACTAGTTACTGAATCATGTGACTTTAAATGAATAATTAATAATAAGGTTAATAATCTCTTGATCAGCAGCTGTCAGATAGTGTTAGTTAGCTATTTTTTTTTAGTTTGCTAGCTAGAGTGATGTTTAGATTTCTATCTTGCTTGATAGTTTGCTAGCTAGATTAATAGTTTGACTGTTTAATAGACAGCTTGAGAGTTTGATAGCTAGTTTGGCAGTTTGATAGCTAGCTTGACAATTTGCTAGGTAGCTTGACAGTTTGATATCTAGTTTGATAGCTTGCTTGACAGTTTGATAGCTAGCTTGACAATTTGCTAGGTAGCTTGACAGTTTGATATCTAGTTTGATAGCTTGCTTGACAGTTTGCTAGGTAGCTTGACAGTTTGATAGCTAGCTTGACAGTTTGCTAGGTAGCTTGTTAGTTTGATATCTAGCTTGACAGTTTTATAGCTTGTTTTATCATTTACTAGCTAGTTTGATAGCTAGCTTGACAGTTTGATCGCTAGTTTGATCATGTACTAGCTAGTTTGCTAGGTAGCTTGACAGTTTGATAGTTAGCTTGACAGTTTGATAGCTAGTTTGATGGTTCGTTGGTAGCTTGAGGGTTTGATAGCTAGTTTGATAGCTAGCTTGACAGTTTGATAGCTAATTTGATAGTTTGCTCGATGGCTTGACAGTTTGATAGCTTGTTTGATAGCTAGTTTTATTAGATAGTTCTAACCCTCATTTTTTAGTCGCTAAATTTATACTTTTCTCACAAACAAGTTCTCACACAGCTTGTTCAAAAAGTTTGCCTTGGAATCAAATCGACATGCACAACTTCCCTGCTGAAAAACAATAGAAACCATTACAGAAATTCTAATGGCTTTAATAGTTATAATGGGAATTGTATTGGTTTTAATGGAAACTATAATTGTCCTTGTGGGTCTCTACAGGTAATGTGTTGGGTTGTACTGGTGGCATGTTTCTGTCTAGTGGAAACCAATACAAACCATTAAATCCTAAGAGAATATGCCCCAAAACACACCACATTTGGTAATGGTTTTAATGATATTTGTAATGGAAACAATTGGAATTTCTGTAATGGTTTCTATTGTTTTTTTTTTCAGCAGGGTTATCTATTTATGTTATGTCTAATGCTATTTAATATAGTGTAGTTGTGTGTGTGTGTGTGTGTGTGTGTGTGTGTTTGTGTGTATACATGTGTTTGGGTGTCTGCTAAAGCTCTAAAGGTTACTATGCAGCATATACATGGGGTGTAAAAGATAAATATCACCCCTTTTTTTTTTTTGACTCCCACACACTCCAAAGACATCTCTTTTCCCTGAATGAAGACACGTCTTGGCCTGTCTCATACCTCACTCGGTGGAGTGTGTCCAGCCTGTGTGTGCATGCGTGTTAGAGAAATTACCACATGGCCCGTGTCCTGATCGGTGATTAAGCAGCATATGAGGTTTGATGATTACGATCACCTTCCCGACAACGGAGATATTCAGATAATAAGCGCAGGTTTATTCCTGAGTGACCATAACGTCTGTTCACTTTCCTCAACGCAATTTTAATTTCAGATTTTCACATCTGTTGCCTGGGTCCATGAGCCAGAACTGTTTGCTTTTCAGCACTTACCAAAAGCTCAATTAAAAAAATATATGCATTTTTTTTTTTTAATAAGACCTTAAAGGCTTACGTTAGTCAAAATGGCAGAAACGTAGCTATGAACGGATTAGTAAGCTACAAGTTATGGACTTGTAACCTAGAAGTCATGACTTGTAATTAGCTGACTATGTAGAGTTTCAGTTTCTGTTGTTGAATGAATTATGGCAGGAATGTAGCTATGAATTCAACAGATGGACTTGTAAAGTACAATTCATAGACATAACTTCAAGCTATGAACTACAAGTTCTGTACTCGTAAGCTACAAGTTACAATTATGAACTTGTAAGCCACACATTACATTATGAAGTGTAATTAGCTCACTATATATAGTTTCCATTCATGTGCAGTGGCAGAAACATATANNNNTCAGCAGATGGCTGTATATGGTACAGTTTGTAAATTTGTAAGCTACAAATTATAGACTTGTAAGCTACAAGTTATGAATTGTAATTAGCTTATGTATATGTATAGTATATCATTTCTGTGATTAAGTATATTATTGCAGAATTGTAGTTATGAGTTCAACAGGTGAATTTGTAAGCTACAAGTTATGCACGTACCAACTACAAGTTAAGTGTAATTAGGTCTCTGCGTATAGTTTTTGTTTGTTATTAAATGTATGACGGTAGAACTGTAGCTATGAGTTCAAGAGATGGATGCGTATGCTACAAATTATGGACTTGTAAGCTACAAGTTATAGACATTTAGCTACGACCTTCTATCTATGTACTCGTAAGGTACAAGTTACAAGTTATGGACTTGTAGACTGCAAGTTTCAGACTTGGAAGCTACATGTTATGAATTAGCTCACTATGTATTGTGTTAGTTTCTGTTGTTATATGTATTATGGAAGGAATGTAGCTCTAAATTCAACAGATGAATCAGTAAGCTACAAGTTTTCTGGTTAAGTGTTAGGCTTAATTTATTATAGGCTTAAGTTATTATATTTAAACCACAGCGACTGCTAAGTAATGTCGTCTCTTAACACTTTAAAATAAACACACTCCTTTTAAGACTATAATCTTCATGGTCCCACCTGAATCCTGTCAACAAGAACAAGAATTTTTGCTTTTTTTTTTTTTTTTTTTTTTTTTAAATAGAATTATGTAATCTCATATGAGAAGAATACTATGACAAGTTTACACAAGTTTCTGGCAAGTGATTACAAAAACCAACGTCACGGCGCCCCCCCCCCCCCCCCTCCCAAAAAAAAAACAGCTTTACAGTAGCGTTTGTTTTGTGCGTGTCAGATTTTTGTATTTGTATGTATCTGTTTGTGTGTGTACGTGGCCTCAGGCATTACCTCGGCATTGTTCGAGGTTGGCACTCTTTAGCTTGTTTACTGAAAGCTCCAGGATGCGGTTTTATTAAGACGAACACATCAATGCTTTTTTTAGTCGGTGGAGCAGAAAGCTGCGTCTTGTAGCCGCTCATTTTGCGAAAGGTCAGCTGAGGCTGTAAATAAAGTGCAGCGTGTTCACTAAACTGCTTTTATAGTGAGCGAGAGTCTGGTTTTCCTGCGTGTGTGTGTGTGTGTGTGTGTGTGTGTGTGAGTGCTCGAAGAACCTGTATATTCTATTTAGGGCAAAATGAGCCTTCTTTTTATTTATTACTATATTTTTATTATTATTTTTATATATTTTTTGGACATTTTTGGCTGAAAGTGTAACTTTTTTAGGCTTTATGGGCTTTCATTCATTTCCATAATAGGTACTAAAGGTACCGTTGCATATTAAGGGGTACTACAGGTACAACATAAGTGAGTAAGGTATAAGGTGATGTTTAGTGCGTCAAGCTGTGCTACGTACTGAATATATATAGACATGACGTGCATATCGTACGCGCGTCGAAACGATTCCGTGTAGCGTGATCTCGGCAGCGCCGCCGCAGGGGTTCTGACGAAAACGGTCCAGCGGTTCACCCGAACGCTTGTACGGCACGAGTTTATTCCACACGGTGCGAAATGTTCCAACGCAATAACGCAACCGTGTTGCTGCGTTTTCATTTAATATGTGCCGAGGTTCTGGGATCTTTTGGGAAATACGCTTTTCTCCACCTTCACTGCCGCTGATTGTGAGACGCAGGCAGATGATTTTCCATCACTGTCATTTAAATTCACTTTAGATACGCACTCGTATATTACATATGGAGGAGGGGGGGAATGGAGGATAGCCTGGATGGAACGCAGGATGGATGAATAATGCGGTCATGCTGTACGTAGGAGGGTCCAGACGTCTGGTGTCCACTACTGAGGGAAGATTAATCTGATTTTGCAAAACACGATTCGAATTTCTGTCACTGATGTAAGTGAAAGTAGATGTGTATAGCGCTATACAGTGCTAATTCAGTGGAAGGTGTGTTAAGCAGTGAATAAAAGTGCCTGTTGAGAGACCCAGTTGTTGTTGAGATCTTTTAATTGAGGTCTAGAAAAGCAAAGTGCGCAGAGTAGAGGTGTAAGTGCCAGAGTAGGTGGGTTTTCGTTTGTTTTTTTATGGGTTAGTTAGGGGTTCACGAATTTTGAAGATAGTGACGGATTCTGCGGTCCGGATTGAGGTCAGAAGTTCATTCCACCACTGAGGGACGGTTAGTGTGAAGGTTCTGGAAAGGGACCTTGAGCCCTATTTGTTTAGGACGGGGGGATGTGTGAATTTTCTCATCCAGGTTGACGCACTAGACCTGGAACAGATTGTGAATATAAAGTGTGGATTTCCCCTCTACGCTTTGACCCGTGTTATCTATTTCTTTTGTTTTTTTGTTTTTTTTTTACTCACCGATGACTACAATCCAAACCGAGACACGTAAATCGCTGGTGAGTCATCTGTTCATTTTTGTCTAAAAGCGAGGATTTGTCACGTGGATGTGTGCGAGCGTGTTTGCAGGCCTGGGCTGGAGTGCCTCTCTGGCCTCGCTCTAATTGAAGCTGACAAAGCTCTCCGTTACTGTGGCTGAAGAGGCTCATTCCGGGCGAGCGAGGAAGCGAGTGAGAGAGAAAGTGGGAGAGAAAATGTTGTCACTGCAGTACCATCAGTTCCTCTCTACATTCATCAAAGCGCTGGACATCAATGGCTACTTGCTCTATTTTCTGACTCACTGAGACCCTACTGACTGAAAGAACCCACTCCTCTCTCTTCTCTGCTCTCCTCGTGTTGCATGTCTTTTCTCTCTTCTTATATACCTCCAGTACCCTTTTTTTCCCACCAGTATGTTCCTGGTACTGTACAGCGATAAATGCAGGTTTGTTCCAGTTTACAAACCAAAACATTACACAACTATAATGATAAAGCAGTAATGATGAGTTTACCCTGTAATGTTACGTGGAAAGCGGTAAAGACGCCATGGAGAACAACCGGAGTTATACTTGATATTGATTTTCTTTGTTCCCGCTCCAGAATTGCCGCGTAACCGTTTTCCTCCGAGCTAGCTTGTTGTTTGAACGAGACTACCCTGATGTGCAACATGTGAGTCAGATTTATTTGCAAAAAAAAATAAAAAAATGGATGACAGGCGGCAACACGTCGATCAAGCGATGCGCAAGAGTCGATTAGCTCCGGGAAAATATCAAGTTCCAGTGGAAAAAAAACGTGTTTGGATTCGGATTTGGGCTGAGCGTCGGTTCGGAGAGAAACATGTTGCAGGTGTGAAGATTAGACTCAGGATGGGAAAAAAACAAGCTTTTTATCGTGGTGACTAAATGATGCCAGAAGCATTTGGGCACGCTGGAACCGAACCAATTCTGCCAGCCAAGAGTCACCACTTTTTCAGTGGAAAAGTGTGGAACGGTTTGAGAATTGGTTGTTGAGTTGCTTACTTACTTTATTTATTTATTTATTTGTTTGTTTGTTTGTTTGTTTGTTTGTTGTTAGGAGTGTAATGTTACAGCGTGGCATGCTGCATCACAATGGAAAATTGTGAAGATGTACAACATTTCAAATATATAGAGAGCACGCTGGTCACATGATGGCGTTCTTTCCTGGAGAGCCTGCGGGATTCCTGGAATCTACACTTGTGAAGTGACCTTAAGCCCAATAGCAGTGGCGTGCAACAACCAACATGCCTTATAAGCTATACGTGACCCTGTTATAATGTTTAAAAAGAGCTCTTCATTAGCTTTCAAACAACACCGCATCTGCGTCTCTGTGGACTACGGTGCCCGAGAAAGAGGCCACAGGAAGCGGCCATTTTAGCCGACTTTGGAGCTCTATTTCTGCTACTGAGCTCATTATGTTTCGGTCGATCATTTTCGAGTCAGACACTTTGCTGATTCAATCAAACTTTTTAGGGAGAATTTCTACATTTATTTATTTATATTTAAGATACGGGGAAACCTGTAGTACATTTTAGTTTTTCCGATATTAAACCTCAGTTCGTAGCAATTTTTTATTTATTTAATTTCATACAGACAAAAATGCACATTGTTTTGCATTGGTTATGATTCAGAAACTAAAAAAAAATGAATAAAAGAAATCTTTTCAGTCACAATTTTTCTTCATTCAAATTTTGTTTTGCGAATCGAATCGTGAACGCGGTATCGTGAGTCAAGTCCAAACGTGACCGTAGTGTATTGTTACACCACACTTTGTTTGTTTGTTTGTTTTTCAGTGGTTCTATTTATTTAGTTACTTAGTTGTTTGCGTTGTTTGTCTATTTATTTGTTTGTTTGTATGTATGTACGTTAAAGTATTCGAATCTTTGTAAGACCGAGGAGTTTTGAAAATTGTCAAACGAAAAAAAAACAAACAAACAAAAAAAAAAAAACGCACATTCCGGATATTGGCATCCCTGTGGGAAGGTTAATTGTGGTCTAGGACACTTCCTCCTCTCTCTCTCTCTCTCTCTCTCTCTCTCTCTTTCTCTCTTTTTCTCTCTATCTTTCTCTCTCTCTCTCTCTCTCTCACTCTCTCTCTGTCCATTGACTGCTGGAATAAGCTCCAAAGCTCCGAACAGTGAGATTAGAGCCAGAGGCTACTGCACATGCTATGCTTTACCAATACACACACACACACACACACACACACACACACTCTTTCCCACCCTTTCCACCCCATTGCCGTCTGCACCACTTCCTATGACACATCAAATTACGCCGCTATCAGAATCTGCTCCATCACGCTAAAATGAGGTCATCGCATGTATATCTAACAGCATGTGCCGAGCCAAAGCGGCAATCTGGCCTTCGCATGCTTAATTTCCCCGATTTCCCGGGTGAGTAATTGAAAATTTAGCAGGGAGAAGACTTGAGAGTGGGCGTACGAGTAGTCCGTCTGTGTTCAGTCTCGACACGAATAGCTTTCCTAATTGAAAGAAATGAGCTTATATATTCCACTCATCACCATCTTTCCCAAGCCGAGAAGACAAAAAAAAAATGAAACTTTCATAATGAAGTTTTTATAATGAAGTGACATTTCCCTCCTGCTAAAGGTAGAAAGTGAGAGAGGAAGAGAGAGGACGAAGAGTGGGGGAGGGGTGACATAGACGGAGAGATAGAGGAGAAAGTCGAGGATATTAAAAATCCCCATGCATAATGTAGCTCTAATGTATTCTAATGCAGGACATGATGGAAGCTCACTTCCTCCTGAATTAGCATGAGGTTTCGGAAGGTCGCTAATACCCAGGCTAATGTTGCTACTGTTAGCTATCTGGTCTCTGGACAATTTTGCCTGACGTATCACCCCTCAGGTGTGGTAAAAAATCAGCGAGTCCGCCCGATGGCATTAACGGCAGTTACAGAGCACTGGTTAAAAGACAGCTCTCATATTAGCATTCTATTTTTTTTCTCTCGAACAGTAATACACTCAAATATTCAGCTCATCTGAGGTAAGTCTCTGAAAGATCGCCAACACGAAGTCGCAAATCAACCAGTGTCATGCTAATAATTGAATAACCATTTAGTAACCGTATGTAAAACCTAGCGCCATCTGTGGTACATTAGCCAGCTCGCTAAGCAGTTAGCAATTAAAATGTAGATAGAATCTACACAGAACGGTTTCATGTTACCTCAGAAGTAGTAACCCTTAAAAGGTCTTAAGTGTCTAGTACATTTCTTGCTTTCTAGCTTTTGAACAGTGCGTCACAAACCTTAGCTTAAGCATGAAGGGAAAATTAGCATCAAATGAAAATATCTAATTAACATTTTTTTTGTGTAGGATTATTTACTTTCTCTACGTTTTTTTTTTTCTTCTTCAATAAATATTAGGTAGAGACGCTAACCATCATACATTTATGCTAATGCAGATGGAATTGGAATTGGAATGGACATTTAGCTAAATGGATAGTCCTCATGCTAAATACAGCAGGCTTTTAAATGCAGGAACACACATATAAGACATAACAACAGCGTGTGAGGACCTCTCCGTGTCCTCCAGTAATAGCCAGGCTGTCCGTCCTGTCCTCCATCTCTACGGTAAAGAGTCGACTGTCGCGAAAGGCCCTTTAGCTTCACGCGCCAAACCGCCCATCAAGTGACAGACAAACAGTGAAGAGGGTAAAATATCCAATTACTCAGCCACGAACCTTCTCAAGTGTACAAGTGTCATATTAAATTGCAACCCCTCGCCATCGGCATCGCTATACGCCTCGTCCTCTCGGGTAATTGACACTCGCCGCATACGATGACTGTCAATGGAGCAACCGGCGAAGAAACGTGACCGAAAGACGGCTTAGCGGCGTAGTTAGAACCGGAGCTTGGCTTAGAAAACGTCAGTTAAGGAACGACCGTTCCTTAGATAGATAGCTTTTACAGGTTTGCGTATGTGTGTTTTATTTTATAATATGATACCGAGGGGTTTGTCGACGTCGACGTTCAATGCAGCAGAGCACAGCCCATCTAACGATCTGTTAGCACGTGTGTGTGTGTGTGTGTGTGTGTGTGTGTGTGTGTGTGTGTGTGTCCTAGTGACGTTAATGCAGTCGCACTGTTTGAGTTCGATTACATGAGACGTGTCAACACAGAGTTTGACTGGTGCGGTCTGGAGGCGCACGCTGTCGTTCAGATTAGCGTCAGATGCTCGAAACACGGATATAATCCGCAGTCTGTCGTTCACGAACGGGTCAGCGCAGAGCAAAGACCCCAAGCAGCGAGGTCACGACCTCCAGCGGTTACCCCTTAACGCTTTTCACGGATCAGCTAAAGGTTCTGGGGGGGGGGGGTTATATGAAGGTAGACGCTAAGGGTTTTGAGAATTTCAATTTGAGAGTTTTTCTTGTTTTTAAACGTAGCCTACTAGCTTTAAACGTTATGATTTTTTTATCGTAGCAGTTGTGTTCGGTGTTTTACTACCAAAGAAGCTTTAGTTTCCGTAGTGTCCGTTTTTACGGAAGCCCTAAGCAGCCATGCATTATTAATATTTTCTTTCCTGTTTTCGCGTGATCTCGACTTTATTTTTCAGTGTACTCCGCATCCATCATCCTAAAGGCAATGGGGTTTTTGAATGGGGTTTTTTGGTTTAATGCCAGAAATAAGATCTGTGGTTAACACAAGCTCAATATATGTTCATGTTTTATACTACGACATAAAATACATCAGTAATACCCCACTCAGGATTTTTTTTAAGAAGCTTTTACATGTCTTGAAAAAGACGGTTGCTAACAAGTGGTTAAATGGTACTACGGAGGTTGTCAGGGACAATAAACGTCATCACACCGAACAGGAAATCTCATCCACTACATACTCAAACTTTCCAACTTATAGATTTATCAATTTATAATATTTTCCGATCGTATTGTTGTTTTTTAAAATAAAGATTGAAAGAGTTGCTGCTGCTAGAACGGGTTGAATGCAGGAAACTAGCGTAGCATACGGTGATGTAGACGGATGTCATTTCTGATCGTTTTTACGTTAAAAATACGTCCGTGCTAAAACAAACAAACAAAAAAAAACGTGATTATTATTATTATTATTATTATTATTATTATTATTATTATTATCATAGAAATGGCACAACAATAAATGGCTAATAACAAGATTTGCGTAATGGCAAAAAACGACAAAAAGAGAGATGAAAAAAGGTGAAGGATCGTAGCATGGTGCCGTCACGTGCTTGTGGGTAAGCGGAATGATGATCAGCGGAGATGTGGGAAAAAAAAAAAAAAAAAAAAAATGCTCGTGGAGTCTCGGCCGACTTTTGGGGGCACACGAGGCACTCACACGGTTAGAATTAATTCGAGTTGATTGGCGTTCGCGACGCAGGCGCGTCTTTTCTTTTCCTTCTGGCTGGGATGAGGTCTTCCGCTGTTTGCTCTCTAATTGAAATTTCCATTACCATCCGTAAACATTCAGGAGCCGCCGCGTGAATATTCATCACAGTCGAGAGGTGCATACGTGTGTGTACTGTTTGCAGTATACGATCCAGTGGGCTGATGTTTGTGGAGTTTACATATACAGTAGCTGTCGCAACTTTTCTGAGTCTTTCTCTCGGTGTGTTTCAGCTCCATCTCAGGTCAGCGAGGTGATAAAGGAGCGCGTGCTGGAGCACAGCGTCCAGCTCTCGTGGCAGGAACCCGAGCACCCCAACGGAGTCATCACCGAATATGAGATCAAGTACTATGAGAAGGTGAGTCTATTAAAGTCGGAGAAATGAACGAGAGCGAGAGAGAGAAGGTAGCAATGAGAAATCCAGAGAGAGAGAGAGCACACGCGTAGGTGTGTGTTTTGAAAGCAGGAAGAATGCTCTCCTGTCTCCTCACCTGTCTGTCATCACCCCGGTTTTCTCGCGTTCCCTCGTTCTCAACTCTGTAGATTCGCATTCTCCCTGCCCGCAAACAGACGAGTCAGGTCTCTCCGGGACACACGTTTCTCTAGTAATCGCAACGACGAATAAGGCACCCGGGAGGTTTTTTTTTTTTTTTTTTTTACATACTAGAAGATATAAGCAGTCCCGTGGAACGCCTCGCAACTTACAGGACTTCAAGGATCTGCCGCTAACGTCTTTCTTCCAGATACCACAGCACACGTTCAGAGGTCTTGCAGAGTCTGAGCCTCGAAGGGTCAACACAAAGGGCGACCTTATACAATATTAGGCGTGTTATGGCTTACGGATAAATAATTTCCCTCATAGCCTTCTTCAGCTTTCACTCCTTTTCCTTACTAGCATCTTCTAGCTCCAGTGGAAACCATCAGACACCAAACATTTATATTCTCATAAAAAAATCTCGGCCGAGTCTTTCCTGTAACTCACACTCATCTAAGAGTTAACACAAAGGCTTTGAAACACAGTAAATAAAAAAAAAAAGAAGGGAGAGGTTTAAAGATCAGTCGGTTTCCTGGGCCGATCCAGTGCTGTGGTTGGAAAATTAGAGGCGAGCGTTCCCTCGATAATCCTTAACGTTAAGTTAACAACATGTGTGCGAGAGAAAGAGAAGCAGATCGTATGCGAACCTCTCGAGACTCGAGCCCATTGTAAACCGAGTGCTGCTCTCGATAGCTTTCTTTCTCACAGTTACCACAGTAACGCACGTGCGAAGGCTGACGTTCTTTCAGTATCATTCCTCGACCAGCTCGGTGTGTTTGGGGGAGGAAAAAAAAACAACAAAAAAAACAGCGAAACCCTTGAAGGTCCTCGGATAAAAACCCCACGAGAGCAGCTTTTCCTCTGCGTAAAGCGCTTGGAGAAAATATTTGTCTCCTTCAGCATGAATAGGGAAACTCATTGTGTTTGTTTGTTTGTTTTTAATGTAAAGGACCAGAAAGATCGCATCTACTCGACGGTCAAGTCCAAGTCCACGTCGGCCACGGTGAACAACCTGAAGCCCAGCACGGCATACGTGTTCCAGATCAGAGCGTTCACCTCGGCCGGGTACGGCATCTTCGGTCCCAGGCTCGAGGTCACCACCAAGGACGAGTCGTCAGGAAGCGGTATGGATTATAGATATGGATTATATGATGTGTTTATGTTTCGTGATAGTCGTTCATGAGTCCCTTGTTTGTCCCGAGCAGTTAAACTTCAGAGAAATCCTCCAGGTCTGGCACATTCTTTGCTTTTCCGGCATCTTCTACGTATTTGACCCCTTTCAAACAGTTCGCTATATGATGTTGAGATCCATCTTTTCACACTGAGGAGAACCAAGGGACTCGTAGACGACTATTACAAAAGGTGCAAACGTTCACCGACGCTCAAGAAGGCGACACGATACATTAAGATTCGGGGTGGGGGTAAACTTTTGAATACGATGATCCGTGTTTGCAGTGTTTACTATTTGTTTGTTTTTATTCCAACGTTCTTTTCACTGCTTGTCTTGGCAAATGAAAAGTGCTTTTAAAGAGAACCAAAAACAAAAACAGCCCCCGCACCCTTTCCGTTTCCAATCCTTTCGGCCTGGTCACCGACAAGGTCACCGACAAGGTCAGCGGCGTCTGCTCTCACTCGCGGGTCAAAAGCCGCTCAGCGAAACACGAAAAAGTCTATAAATACCCCGTCTATCCGTTACCGTTCTGGTTCTCCGTGACTCCGCCTCGCGCTCGCATCCAGTTCTCGACCACGCCCCCAGTGCGACCTTAAGCGTTTTAAAACACTATTGCGATCATGAGAAAAACAAATTGACCCGCAATTAGGAGGATTATAAAATACATAATGAACAGAATATTGCATCGCACTGTGTTCCTTTAGTAATATCACTGTTAGTTTTATTTCTAAAGCAATCGTTTATCCATGATTTATCCACATCAGAAGAGTTCCCAACGCCAGATATCAGCATTCTGCGGTTTTCCTGCTCCGAGCCGGTATTTGAGCAGGACTACGCCGTAACCTACGCCCCCCCCACACACACACACACACACACAACAAAAAGTGCGAACGCCTGTCAAAATCCCCACCATGACGTGCTCTTTAAATACTGCTGTCTCGCTGTATAATTTATCGAGCCGGAGCCGCATATCCTGTTCCCTCAGCAACTGTCGACGCGAGTGCTCTTTTAGCGGCGGAGAGAAAGCGGTTCCGAACGTGAAACGCTCCAACCTGAATGTGTCATTGTTTCAAATGAAGGGCAGCACGTTACCGCTGGGAACTATTAAGCCCAATTTCAGAAACAGTAGAACCGTGCACTCGGAGAGAGCCCCTAAAATAGACCAGAAAAGCAGCCGGGGAAAGAAAAGGAAAAAAAAAGGGGGTTACGCTGATTTCTAACTCTCATGTATGCGCCGGGACGCGAAATTTGTTGAAATCAGCGAGCAAGGGAGGTACTGAGATACGGGATTGGATTTCCACAACGTAGGAGTAAAGGGGTGGAGTTTATGTTTCACAATTTGCATATAATAAAGACGTAGAGTTGTATTAACATACGATCGGTTTAATGTGGTTATGATATGTAATTGCAGGCTGTTTTAACAACCTGTGTTTTGTTTGCGTGTGTGTGTGTGTGTGTGTGTGTGTGTGTGTTAGCCACGATTGTGTCGAGCGAGCAGAACCCGGTCATCATCATCGCCGTGGTGGCAGTAGCCGGCACCATCATCCTGGTGTTCATGGTGTTCGGCTTCATCATCGGGAGAAGGTACGCTCTCGCGGCCCCCGTTGACTCGCCGCTCCTGTGAGTCTCCTCCGCTCCGGCATGTGCTTGCCTTTTGTTTCCTGTCTCTCGCGGGCGTCACGGTGGATTCTTCCCCCCACACACAACCCCCCCCCCCCGAGCTGATCACACTCGCCCATCAGCATGCCACTTGTGTCACCAGTGTCCATGCCTAGGAACGAGAGTGTGCTATTTATTTATTTATTTGTTTTTGCATGTTTTTTTTTGTTTGTTTTTTTTTCATATGGATGCAGTAGAAAGAAAGGATGTTCCGGAGAAGGATGAAAGTCCACTTTGTTTCCTTTCGCTGGTGTGTGTGTGTGTGTGTGTGTGTGTGTGTTTCATCCTCTCCCATCCCGTCCAAGCATGCCTGTGTGTGGCTGAATGCTGTGCTCGAATCTGATTGGTCAGAACAGTAGTTCTGATCTAGTTCTGTTATTATTTCCGGCTAATTCAGAGGGACTTGTAGGGTGTTTAAGCCTAAAATATATATA
>JANDJT010000102.1:32721171-32748655 GCA_024331685.1 Stegophilus panzeri | reverse complement strand
TGTGGGGGGGGGGGGGGGGGGGGGGGGGGGGGGGGGGTTGTACTCAGAGCGAGGATATTGAGTTACATCGAGTTGTAAATAAACAACAATTAGCAGCCCCCGCGATACTGAAAGTTATTTCGAGTCAAGTGAAGTTCAGTCAGCTCCAATATTTAAAAAATGAGAGCGTTCTCTTGTCCCAGACAAGACTCTGCTGTCAGGCTAAGATATTACTCTCTTGGATTGTTCTGCCTGGGATGCTAAGCCCCTGCTCTCAGGCCTTTCACCCAACAGACCTGTATCCCTCAGCACTCGCTAATGAAGCCCCTAGAGATGACCCTGCCTCCGGCCTCCCAGACAAGCTCCGCTAACGATGCGCTGTAGGCAAACTGCTGATTTGGAAACAAAAGGGTCAAGGTGGCAGCGCTAGCTCCCACGCGTACAACGTGACTAGTGGCGCTCGCTAGCACGCGAAGTGCATGCTGAGTACCTGCCTAGCAAACAAAAGGGCAAGGAAGCTACAAACAAGAGCTGCCAAGTTAATAAAGCGCCCTTGCGCTCAGATTCGAGATGGCGATGTTAGCCGGGTCAGCTCAAGGAGTGCTCACTGCGCGCGCTCCTAATTTGTCAGAGACGCAGGGATAAGGCTCGTCGTATCGGCGGCGCTGACAGGTCGGACAGACTCTGTAATTACAGGAATACGAGGAACATCAGCCTCAGTAGGCCGCCATGTTTACATCGCTAGCAGAGTTCAAACAACATCTGTATTTGCACTGGTTTTCGCAAGCGCCAGCAGATTACTTCCGTTTGATCATTTAATTACTCGTTAGCAAACCTTAGCCGATTTTAACGCAGCATGACGCGGCCTGGTAGCGTCTGAAGCAGTTTCATTTAAATGGGCCGGCGTATCAAAGCTGACAGGTAGGCTTATAATTAGCACGTTCGAGAGGGAGGGAACATGGCGGCCATTAATTAGGTAACAAGTACTCTGGGGGAATGGGGGGGCGGGAGAAAGTTATGTATATGCGTCATTAGCTAGCTTAATTACGTGGGTCAACAGGAATCTAAATTGTAGTTGTAAAATGCAAAACCAAATTAAACTCCGTGACACTATACATGTTTAGCGCAAATATGTATTCCTGTCATTTAGCTCGGCTCGGTGTTTTTTGGGAGGTTTTTTTCTCAAGGGGAAGTGTATCAGCTTGGGTTTCCTTTCATTTTCTTTAAAGCACCAGCGAGCTAAAAATATCCAGCTTAGCGTTTTACCCCAACGCTAATTCATTTCCAGTGTCAGAGTCCGCGGCTTCTAAATCCGAGCCACGTCTCGCAGAGTACAAACAGCGCACCAGATTTGCGACAGCCATTAGGCAGAAAGCAAGGGCTCCATACGTCTCCGGTTCGCTGCACTCCTAACCTCACCGCGTAACTCCATTCGGGGAAGGTTCCGGTCGACGAAACGAACGAATAGCGTTTGAATTCCCGGTTTGAGAAAAATTCAGCCAAAGATCTGACACTTTGCAGATCTGACGTTTCTAGCTAGCTGGCTCCGCCCATCGCATTTAATCGTAACAGTAAATCCTCTTACCCTTCTGCAGTTAAATTTCCAGGCACCAAAACCTACATCGACCCCGAAACCTATGAAGACCCCAACAGGGCCGTGCATCAGTTCGCCAAGGAGCTGGACGCCTCGTGCATCAAGATCGAAAGAGTGATCGGCGCAGGTGAGATCTCTTTTCCTCAAACACACACAAACACATATAGAGACACAGTGCCTTGCTTGTTCATTACTGTGATAGCAAAATATTTATTCCTTCAGCAACCCTTGCTGCATTCCTCTCTTCTGATTATTAATAGCTCCTTTGTGGGAAGAGAGGGTTGCAGGGCGGTGGGTGAAATCGTAGCGTAATTAATATATCTCCTCAGGAGAGAATGCGCAAGGATGCGTCATCGTTTGATGAATTGCTACCGCTACTTTCGTACTGCTCTGATGCAAAGGTGTTAGCATACACAAAACAGGATATATGCAGTTATGGCTTGAGGCACACATATATATATATGTGTGTGTGTGTGTGTGTGTGTGTGTTAGGAGAGTTTGGCGAAGTGTGCAGCGGTCGCCTGAAGCTTCCTGGGAAGAGGGATGTCCCCGTGGCCATCAAAACTCTCAAAGTGGGCTACACGGAGAAGCAAAGGCGGGACTTCCTGTGTGAGGCGAGCATTATGGGACAGTTTGACCATCCCAATGTGGTCCATCTAGAAGGCGTGGTCACCAGAGGTCAGTTCCCTTACACACAATAACGTCACCGTACCTCACAGGACGCGCTTAGCACTTTGAGTAATTTGAATTGCGATGTCACGAAGCATTCTCAAGTGCTTTGACCCAATCAGAGCGCAGCATGCAAATTAGAAGAGGATGTCGTCATGCATGGAAAAACTGTAGCTACAGAACGTGTAACTGACAGGAAGTGATAGCTTAGCACTCTCAGAGCTTCCATGAAAAGCCGACTCGCATATAAGCGCAGTTTGTGATGTCAGAAAATCCTCACGAGATATGCAAATTAGCCGAGAACGAGAACGCTATATATGGAGTCCGTATCTGTGCGCTTTATGAGCAAAACTGTTATTGTGGTTTGTGTTTGTTTGTTTTTTTAAGTGAATTACTGCGAGTATGACAATACACAGGAGCGGTAGAGTTGTTTACAATTAGCCTATCATGCATATTCATCGCTTAGTAGAAAGATTCCTTAGGTGTTTCTTGTTCATTTCAAACTCTGTGTTCGCGACTTTCCGTTTCAATGCATCTCAAAGCCCTAAAAGTGTAAATATAACTAATTCAGCTCAGATGATCAGTTTATTACCTTCCCACAGCTGCATACTCGTACACATCGTATCCGTAGCTCGATAAATAAAGCCGACATCTGTGTTGTTTCGGATGGGTTTATTTTTTTAAACTTGTGCGAAGCTGTGAATGAGCTACTTTGTGCACGTTAAACAGAAACAATGCACTTCGCCACTTGGCTTTTAGAGCGCCGCTTGAGTTATTTTCCCTCATTACGGCTTCGCACGCTAAGTGGATGGAGTTTATCTTCACTACTCCTAATCACATCTAATGGAGTTTTGCGCTTCTGTTTGTCAGGGAAGCCGGTCATGATCGTCATCGAGTACATGGAGAACGGCGCGTTAGACGCCTTCCTCAGGGTGAGCACGAAGACCGGGTTTCCTACTCGAAATTTCGTTGTTTATTCATGTATTTTTCATTTGAAAGCATTATATTTGTAAAATTTGAATTAAACTAATACAAATAATCTGAGCTAGTCAGTTTTTGCGATCTAGGGTTTGATTGTTTTGGGGTTTTTTTTTTTTTACTCAGAAACATGACGGGCAGTTCACGGTAATCCAGCTGGTGGGTATGCTGCGCGGCATCGCCGCCGGGATGCGCTACCTCTCAGACATGGGCTACGTGCACCGGGACCTAGCGGCGCGCAACATCCTCGTCAACAGCAACCTCGTCTGTAAAGTGTCCGACTTTGGCCTGTCCAGAGTGATCGACGATGACCCCGAGGCCGTCTACACCACCACTGTGAGTCGATAAAGCCCCCGAACGAAAGCCACACCATGAGAAAACCTGATTCGAGCATTAACCCTCGTGTTCTGTTTGGTACAAAATACTATTTGGACTTTTAAATGCGTTTGTTGGTCAGTGACTTCATGTGACGGGCGAATAAGTAGTGAACAAAACCCGAGGGTTAATACCGTGACTTCTCTTTTGGTTGGTGTTTTTAGGGGAAGATGCAGGCTGTAATGAATGTGATGTTTACCCCAGCCACTGACCTGCATTTTACTGAACAGGGCGGAAAGATCCCGGTTCGGTGGACAGCCATGGAAGCCATCCAGTACCGTAAATTCACATCAGCTAGCGACGCGTGGAGTTACGGCATTGTCATGTGGGAGGTCATGTCCTATGGCGAACGGCCGTACTGGGACATGTCCAATCAAGACGTGAGTCACTTTTTCATGCAGGGTGTATATTTCGATCCATTTGTAGCACCGAGCCGGTTAAAAAAGATTTCAAAATTGTGTATTTTTGCACACATTACTGTTAATACGGTATAAACCATTGATATAAATAATACGACGCATTGGACGTACATTACCCACTCTTACTTTTTTAACTGCTTACTTGTTTCCTGTTATTTTCCTGTCATGAATACTTCATAATAGTTACTGAAAGTAATAATCTGAATGTTTAAGGCTTTAATTAATAATATATAGTACATCATATGCCTTCAAAGTAAATTGTAATCTAAATTGAGTACTGTTTGAATGTTCATATATATTTATGAATTTAAAATTCACATTGTAACATCTCATGTTATACTTTTAAAACATGTTAAAACATTGTTTTTGTTTTTTTTTAACTGTGCATTTACTAAAAGTTTGATGTTTAATATAGTGTCCTAAAAGGGACATTTCGTAGTTACAGTGGAGGAAATATTGGACGCGTCAACATTTAAATATATTTCCAATAAGGCTATTCATATGAGATTTTCAGCAGTTATCGGTATTTAGTCAAGAAATCCGGAAATATAAAACACTGCGGCCGATTATTTTCTTCATAAAGGAAGCGTCATTACGAACAAAAGGTATTAAATAAATTTCAGTTAGCGTGTTCAATACTTTTTTCCCGTGTCATAACACTTTATTACACATAACTTCATTTATGGACTGTAATGTTTGGATTTCTTTATATGTGTGGATTGCTTGAGTTAATACCAAAGTCTGGTGAAAATCTCATGTGAATAACCTCATTGGAAAAATATTTACTGAATAAGATGTTCAATACTTATTTTCCTCCACTGTACGTAAGTAGTTCATTTCCAACAGTTGGCTGAAATGGCCATAAAGTGCACGGTTTATGTAAGTTCTACCATGCAGGTATTTTATTTTATAGCTTATGTAGTGAGCATGTACAGTGAAAAAGACGTTTGTGTATTGGA
Source organism: Stegophilus panzeri (assembly GCA_024331685.1). Taxonomy (NCBI): domain Eukaryota; kingdom Metazoa; phylum Chordata; class Actinopteri; order Siluriformes; family Trichomycteridae; genus Stegophilus; species Stegophilus panzeri. The sequence continues at coordinate 32,743,682 of JANDJT010000102.1, read as the reverse complement.
GGGGGTGTGCATTTCAAAAAGTCTGACATCAAGCTAATGATAACCTTGATATTAAATATCATTGACGGAATAAGTACTGAGTGTAACGGAACCACTTGCCATCATTGATGGAACAATGAATTCTGAAGTATACCAGTGAATATTAAAAGAAAATGTTAGGACATCTGTTCATGAACTGAATGTGAAGACAAAGTGGGTCAAAGAACGGTTAAAGAAGAATAACGTTTTAGAAGAATAATGTTTTGGAATGGCCAAGTCAAAGTCCTGACCTTAATCCAATAGAAATGTTCAGGAAGGACCTGAAGCGAGCAGTTCATGTGAGGAAACCCACCAACATCCCAGAGTTGAAGCTGTTCTGTACTGAGGAACGGGTTAAAATTCCTCCAAGCCGATGTGCAGGACTGATCAACAGTTACCGCAAACGTTTATCTGCAGTTATTGCTGCACAAGGGGGTCACACCAGATACTGGAAGCAAAAGGTTCACATACTTTTGCCACTCACAGATATGTAACATTGGATCATTTTCTTCAATAAGTAAATGACCAAGTATAATAATTTTGTCTCAGTTGTTTAATTGGGTTCTCTTTATCTACTTTTAGGACCTGTGTGAAAATCCGATGATGTTTTAGTTCATGCACCCACTGTATGATATCGTTTATGTAGCATCTAATCCTATAAGAAAATGAATTAAAAATGTGTCGTTATTTTGAATACTGATTTTTTTTTTTTTCCTTCAGTACCTAAAAATTCAAACACAAATTTGAAAGGAATTTGACAGCCTTGGTGCGTAGTAATCATTCATTCGCAGCGTGAGTTTATTTGTCTTCATTTACGAAATAAATGTACTTCATCATTGAGTCTGGAGTCGAGCTTTCTCCACCTCTCATGCTGTTCTAGCAGAGGAAAAAAAAAAAAAAAGGCGTAGATGACAAGCTCCTCCGCCTCCTCTGCATCTGGCCCGAAGCTGATCGGAGAAGTACTTCCTTCTTCAGTACTTATTTAAGCGGGTTTAGGCATGCATCCTGCTTCATTTGTCTCGAGTCCTGAGCACCTGGCACGAAAGAGTGTCTAACGCCGATCTTCGTCTGATTGTATAAATTGATAGAAAATAGGTTTTAGAATAAGAACGGGTCACTTTGCATTTAGAGTGCCTTTCTATCTTGGCAATAGATGTTTAACCTCACTAATGAGATGTGATCATGTGAGATTTATTGTTAAGCAGAGCATGAGACATGCCAAACTCCAGGTTTGATCTAGAGACCTTTCTGGCTTTCATCTCCGCCGAATTGATAACGTAGGTGCGCCGAGACACCCTTCGTCACTCGAGCGTCGAAATTCCGCCCTTGTAGCGGATAACGATACGTACGGCTGGAAGAGGTTTTAATCCGTCGCTGTTAGACGCTTTGTGTCAGAATTACGCAAGCTTGTACATCCTCCGAGAAGATAAACACCCCTTAACAGAAGGACTAATGATGACTTATAATTGCCGTGCTTGCTAGCGGATACGTTATGCAAATGGCGTGTGGTAAATCGTTCGTTTTCTTTAAAGCTTTCCGAACCGGTCTGTATGGCGCACCACATTCTCGACACGCATCAACGTCAGCGAATACAGCACCCTGTCAGGACGCTCCTCTTGGGTGAACAAGGAGAGAGAGAACAACATTTACATTTCCGCAACACTTTACTCGCTTTGACACTTCTCTCTCTGTAGATCCACAAGTTTTGCCTGAAAAGACGAGACGAGAATAGCAGATGAACCCGACTTGAGGGTAAACAGACATCTATTATACCGCACCAGAGAGAAAAACAGCTCCCGGTCCCAGTTTTGTTGACTCATACTTAGCTAGTTCACTCAGGTCAGGAGCAGCTTTAGCAAGAGGAGAAAAAAAATACAATGATTTCGTTTCTCTCGGGAGCGTTCCTCGAGTAAGGCAAGGGCGTGTGAGCGCCGGTTGTTGTTGAGACTCGCAGACATGCCGGGTGCCGTCACCTGAGGATTACACTGCGTGTCTGGGTGGCTAATTTAAGGCACAATTGCAGGTCTAGACTCAGCTAATCGCACGTGTTTAACTTGTTTTCTCTCCTTTCTTTAAAACTTTGCAAAGGTAGGTAGTTAAAGCCTAAAAGATTTATTTGACAAAAAGCCTCTGATTAAAGGATGAAGTGCTAGACTAAAGAGAGAGAGAGAGAGAGAGAGAGAGTGCTCGAGTGCCTGATCCTCATCCGTGTTGGTTATAAAGGTTGAATATTTACATGATTTTTTTTGCTGCTCTTTCTCGGTTTGTGAAATCTCTAATTCATTGGGCCATTTGGGGAGATTGGGGAAGAATCTGGACTTCTTATGTAAATAATGCCAAATTAGCCTCGGTTGGTAAAATAGATGAAGGAAAGCCACTTTTAAGGCTAGAACGGAGAGTTTGTATCCAACGTAGCTTCAGATTCCTGATTTTGGCTGACAGGAGCGGAACCCGATGTGGTCTTCTACTGCTGTAGCCAATGCTTTTTGTAAAAAATCTCAGAAACCCCCCCCCATATAAATAATAAACTCAAAAATATCAGAACAACCATAGTTCAAGGACCATATCTATCTCTACTTGAAGGTCATCAAGGCTATCGAGGAGGGGTACCGTCTTCCAGCACCCATGGACTGCCCTCCAGGACTCCACCAGCTCATGCTGGACTGCTGGCAGAAGGAGCGAGCCGACCGGCCCAAATTCGACCAGATCGTCGCCATTTTGGACAAAATGATCCGCAATCCCAGCACGTTAAAAACGCCAGTGGGAACATGTACGAGGTAGGAAAAAAAAATTCCCCAAACCAGTGGTCACATTCATCAAGAATCTGATATGATCTGTGATACCTCCTAATAGCACTACCTGAGGTTCACCACTCACTCTCATATGATATATGAAATTGTCTGTGTTATTACTATAGTTGTTTTTTTGTTTGGTGTAACTGGATTTAACAGATAATCCCTGTCTGTCCTGTGCTCAGCATGTCCACTTGAATAAATCCTGGAAAATCGATACGGCGACACCGCTCCCATGGTTTTATGGTCAACAGCAGGGCTTTAAAATCAATCGCTGTAATGAGAGACTTTTTTTGTTTTTTTGTAAAGTTCTGTGTGGGCGCTGACGCCCACTGTGCCATTTATCAGTTGAAATCCAGTTACGAGGGGAACAAGGCCCGGGAAGGATGACATAACCTGAGAAGTATTGGGGGGAATGGAGCTTAGTCCACTTAGCCATCGTTTTTACTGGGAGGACTTCTTCTTGCTTTCTTGCTAGCTTAACCTTTTGGGAATGAAAATAACCATTTCCTCTCTCAACACAAAGAAAGATAAATGATTATTATAACTGGAATTGTTATTCGGTGTAATAGGTCGTCTTCACCGAGTCGCGTTACGCGTCCTCTCGAGCAAAGGGAAACTGATCCGAGATCCCACATGGCCCGTTTGGTTTTCGGGCGATCACGTTCATTTCCTGTCATTTTCAGACCCATCAGTCCGCTGCTGGACCAGAGCCCGCCAGACTTCAGCTCGTTCCGCTCAGTGGGTGAGTGGTTGGAAGCCATTAAGATGGAGAGATACAAAGACAACTTCACAGCAGCCGGCTACAGCTCACTCGAATCCGTGGCGAGGATGACTATCGAGTAAGAAACCATTCACGTCCTCTTTCTTGCAGCCGAGTTAACGTCTCATTCCGTTCACTACTAAGCAGCGGAGATCCACACTGTTCCACTTTGGCTATCATAGAAACGTTGATTCGGTGAACTTTGTCGCACCACAGTGTCGTCGAATTCTCGATTCTGATTGGTCAGAAAGTGCTGATTAATTGTTTTTTATTATAATCAACGTATTTACAGGGTTGTTGCGCTTCCAGGTCTCTCTAACACGACTGTTTATAGCTGTTGAACTCTAACAAGGACTAACTGGTCCCTAGGACTTTCCATAACATTAAACATCACTAGGAATTGATAAAAGAGTATGACAGTTTATTCTTTAATTAGGAAATCTTTGCAAATTGCTGTATATAAAAGAAATAAAACACTTCAGGACGCACCGTTATTGGAAACTTCTGGTTGGTAACAGTAACTCCGCTTAATCGCTCCACCGCATCTTTGATTATTTTCCAATAGAAGTATGCCCCCAGGTGTTTTATTCCTGTAGATATATCCCATCATGATGGAAAGTAACTTTTATTGTTGTTGCAATTTTCATGAGGTACATTTTGCAAGCTTGCAACTCTGGAAAAACACATTCCGCTGCATTTCGCGCCGAGGACGCGAGTTTCATCCCGATCTACGTCCACGCCTGTCGCGTCGTCGTAAAACACGGCTGTTTGATTCCTGTCTCTTCTCCATTAACAAAATGATGTACAAGTCTATAAATCTTCTCTGCGCCGCCATGGTGATTTATGAGCGTGTGTGTGTTTGTGTCGACAGGGACGTGATGAGTTTGGGAATCTCGCTCGTGGGCCATCAGAAGAAAGTCATGAGCAGTATACAGACTATGAGAGCTCAGATGCTGCACCTGCATGGCACGGGCGTCCAGGTGTGACGGACGGACGGATGGACGGACGGACGCCGAGAACTGCCCCCCGGGAGCGGGGCGGGGACTTAGAAGATAGCGCGGATAATCACCGCGAAATAAAATAAATAACACTAATAAAAAACCACACGATGTCTCTCTCGGAACGGGGACTCTTCCAGACGCTGCGGAGACAAGAACTCGTTTCTTCGTTCACCGGCGAAGGACGTTAAGTGACGGTGCTGAATCGGTGAACGTGCGAAAGGAAAACGGAAGGAGAGAATTCTACCTGGAAACATGTCAGTGGAGAGACAGAGCGGTTTTTTTTTTGTTTGTTTTTTTAGCAAATTGATGCTTTTTAACCTTTTTTTTTTTTGTGTGTGTGTGTGTGTGTGTGTTTTTTTTTTCCTGCTCATCGTCGGTATTGACTTCTTCACTAGAATATGGATATTTTTTACAAAGATAACGAACAAAAAAATGCACAAAATAATCAAATCCAATGAGTACACAGACAAAAAAACGCAGTTGTTCTTGATTTCCGTTTCTTTTCTACATACACTCCACTCCATACACTCCAATGGGGACATTTACATCTTTAACCAACGCCACTTTTCCCAATTCCTTTAAGTTTGACAGTTTGCCTTATTGGATTTTTAAGTGTGGATTCGACAACAGGGTAAAAATTCGCCGCTATACGCAGCGGGGCAGAAGCACGGACCTCGATGTGGACGTAACCTCGGCTTCTCTGCTCGCAGTGAGTCGGAACCTCGCAGTGTATTTTTTATTATTATTATTAATTTTTTTTTTATTATTATTCATCCGGCTCCTCCGCGTCTGCAGTCTCTTGGGAGTATTCCTCGCGAGTGCGCCTCAACGTGCCCGGCGTACGGATGGCCGAGTTTTATGACGCGGCCGAAAGTTAAGAACTTCAAGAACCACTTCCAATATTATTGTTTTTTTGGGTTATTTTTGAACACTCGACTGCATCTTATTTTATTTCCCCCATTCTGTTGCCTGCTTTTCTTTTCTTGTTATTTTTTTCCATGAGGTGTCTCCACGTAGATAGCACTATTGAAGACAGTATTTAATATAAAAATGGCTCGATCTAAAGTTAATTGTTTGGCTTGCAATTGTTTTTTGGGGTTTTGTTTTTTTTTTTTTTTTTGCCGATGTTGCAAATATTTCATGTTTCCGTAATCCAGTCCAGTCAGTTCTAAATGAAACTGATATTACCTTAAAACCTTAGAAGCGAATATAGACCCGAGGTACTTCTTCAGATGAATAATTCTCTAGGGGTTTTGTTTTGTTTTGTTTTTTTCTCGAATGTTTTTTTTTTTTTTTTTTTTTTTAAAATTCTATTGTTTTGGGGGGGGGTTTTTTTTTTTTTTTTTTTTTTGCAGAACATTTCTCATTCTCGCTCAGTTGTGAGAACTGGACAAAGTGGATGTAGATTAGAAGGTCATATATGAATAGAAATATATATATGAGTCTGGAAGAGACAGATCAATCAGAGCAATAATAATTACCGAGATGGTTCTTCTTTGTGATATTAAGGTGCTATGTAGATTTTTACCATTTTGGCTCGTCAGCTAATCACAGCAGAACTTCGGGAAAGGGAAAGACGCTGGAGAGCGCGATTTATATATGGGTTTCCTCTCGTTTCTGGACAGCGGGGTAATCGAAAAACCACAAGAATGTACTTTTGCGTGTCTGCGTGCGTGCGTGTACGTGTGCGTGTCTTCCTTCTTGATTAGAGAGCTCGAAGAAAGAGGAATTCGCTTTCTCAAACATGCGGTTAAAGCCAGTTTCTCAGTGCCATCACATGCTGGTCAGTGTTGGGATCATTCCCAGTATCACACGCAGATTACTAGTGTCTTTTTTTCTTTTCTTTTTTTTTTTTTTTTTTTACATTCAGTTTAATTTATATCGGCTTTTACGGCTCCTCTAAAATTACACAGGAAGAATAACAGTACTAAAATGGTTATAAACTTGCAAAGTGGGTTTTATTAGTTTGGGGTTTGGCACACACACATATAAGTACATAAATAAATAAATAAATAAATATCATTAAAAACGCTTGCAATGTTTAGTCCAGATGTTAATTTTAAAAAGCTATTACATAAATAACATGTTCTTCTATCCAGTGGGCTCTGGTATAAAAGCCCTGACCCCAGGCGGTATGAAGTATGAGCGTGTATGTGTGTGTGTGTGTGTGTGTGTGCTCTTGGATCAGATGATGCCCCTATCTCCGCTCCATTGCGCTGGCCTCAGCACTGGATCGGCTCCAGCCCTTTTTGTTTCCCCAATCGAATGCGAGCGGAAAGGCTTTCGGTCAGCACAAACCGCTCTGGCTCTCATGCAAGCGGCGTATTTTCGCCTCGCAAATTGTAAACACTTGCAGCGCTTCCTTCCTTCCTTCCTTCCTTCCTTCCTTCTCTCTCTCTCTCTCTCGCTCTCTCTCTCGCTCCGAGCCCTCTCCAGCCCTTTAGGGACAGCCAATTTGAGATTAACGCCATGGCTCAATCGATCCTCAGTGGAGGCCATCACGACACTTCAATGACAAATCTGCTGTACTGTTTAAAGCTTGACAGTAGGACGCGGGTTCGGACGTGGGCCCGTGCTGTCGGTCGAATCCGGGGCCGGGTGTGTCTTCTTTCACAAAATATTCCACATACGAACCAACCCGATCTGAATAAAAAAAATCTTTTTGGAAGATTCCAAAGACGTCAGCACTGTCGATTGTGTCTGGTTGGAGGGAAACTTTGTATATGATCTGATTGTAAAACTTGTACATTTTTTTTATTTTTATTATTATTTATAATGTCTTTTTTTTTTTTTTTTTTTTTTTTTTTTTTACACCTTTTCCTCCCTAGTGAGCTCATTGAAAATGCACTATATTTTTCTATATCGCTTGAAAATGTTTTAGTTCACCCAGATGTACATAATTTCTCATGTAGGACCAAAGACGGCCGATTAAGTTTCCATTTTTTTTTTCCTTTCTTTTTTTCCCCCTGTCTTTTAGGTTCAAATGTACAGTAAAAAAAAAAAAAAAAAAAATTGTCCGTTTATTCCATTTTATTATTTATTTTTTTCCAGCAATGGCAGGGTGGAGAGTTCGAGTCATTGGTTCGAAAAAGTATTTCCCCCCCAACTGCAGATCTGTCAAATCATTTTACCGAGATTATTTCTTCTTACATGGACCGTTTTCTTTTCATGGTTTTTTTGTTTTTGTTTTTGTTTGTTTGTTTTTTGCTTTATAACCTTTGTAATAGACTGTACATATATTTTTGGAAATATAATACAATCTCTATAGAGATGTCTGAGTTTGAATTTTGTTATTAAGCCTCAGTGTTGAAAGTTGTCCTTATTAAACATTATTTTCATATCGGTGCTTGTGTAATAGTGTAGTGATCGGTGCACAAGCACATACAATCTGCGGTAAAGAGATGACACTGCAGAGCATTAATATCCCTTAAGGACTGTATGTATGTATGTATGTGTGTGTGTGTGTGTGTGTGTGTGTGTGTGTGTAAAAAGTCTGGGATAGTGTCATTAAAAATACATTATCCAAACCCTCTAACCTGGCAGAGTTAAACTTGTCTCCTCGAGAGTTAAACAAAGCAGCACTAATGGATTTATAAAGATTATATCTCTGCAAATATTTCAATATTTATTTTATTAACTCGAGAGGAATCGGGTTTCCGTAGGCGGGCCGGAATGCGCTCTAGCAAACACAGTCATGTGTTTAATAAAAGGTCTTGGCTATCAGGCATGTTCTGTACATACTGTATGAGGGAGAATAACAATAAGGGAGGTGCCAATATTTACGGTTTAGCTGTAGCGTGAAAAGCTACACTTTACACATTACGCAAATGCAGTACAATTCAACCGAAGGGGAAAGGACGTCGGATGTAAAACATGCACACTTGGTTCTGGTAATGTTTACTTAGGGTCAGGTTTCCATGGAAGCATTCTGATGAAATTATATCGATTTTTAATTAAAACACTGGCATTGCCAACGTCTACGAAAAACAAAAGGAGTCGTATGTACTGTTTATACGCGAGTCGACTCTGAAGAGCCGACTCAAAGTGCCGACTCGTTTGCAAACGTCACATCAGTTGTACAATGTGCAGTTTATCATTTGGCTGTTTATCATTTATGCGTCTTGTTTTTTGTTATTGGTAAAATTCAATTTGTTAGCAGTGTTAGCACCTCCGGAATAGTGTATGAAACATCAGTGTGTCTCTCAGCCACACTTAATCCTCCTTAAATCCTCCCTCCACCAAAATACACCAAGCTACATTCACCTCCTCTGATGCGAAAGTGTGTAACTGATTCCATGGCCATACAAGTGCTCGCAGGTAGACGGCTGGTTTGTGCCGGGCGGCGATAACATTTCGCATTTCAGGGTTTCTCTTTGTCCACTCTGCGGTTTTACACAGTAGGGTTGCTTTAAAGAGTCACATTTGTACATAAAACAGGAAAAAGGACATAGGTACTATCAAAGAGAGAGGAAAACTACACTATGAGAGAGAGAGAGAGAGAGAGAGTTCTTCTTTCGGAAAAGGGTTCAAGTACTAATACATGATTGGTAATCCTGGAGGAAAGTCTAGAGGAATATTTGGGGACAAGATTTCCTTATATTCCTTATATAAAGTTGCCTGAGGATTATGAATGATTCACAGAAGATATGTGATATCTACGTACATGCACTTCATATTAATAAAAACAGACTGCTTTGTGCTTTATTATACGAGCGTATGAGATCATTAGTAGGTCACATGACCATAACATGTATGTAGGCTAGGAACTCAATAACTTACCTAACCCCCCCAAAGTGTTGCTTCTCTGACATGTCTTTGTAAACAATTTCTATATTTTATTGTTCTAAAATTTATTACCTAGGGGTTCTCAGGGGGCACAGTGGCTTAGTGGTGAGCACGTTTGCCTCGCACCTCCAGGTTTGGGGGTTCAAATCCCATTCTCCTCGTGCTTTGGGGTTTCCTCCGGGTACTCCGGTTTCCTCCCCCAGTCCAAAGTCTGTTGTAGGCTGATTGGCGTTTCCAAATTGTCTGTAGTGTGTGAATGTGTGTGTGATTCTGCCCTGAGATGGATTGGAACCCCCGTCCAGGGTGTCCCCCATCTTGTGCCCTGAGTTCCCTGGGATAGGCTCCAGGCTCCCCCGTGACCCTGTGTCTAAAGAACATTCCTGTGATTAAAGAACATTCCTGCTTACGTAATCATTCAGCGTGATCTGAGCTCACGCTGTAAATGAGCTTGCATAAACATTAGCATGTTTTTCTTACATTTTGCCAAGTTCCACTACCGTATTTGAGCTTCAGGTCATCCTATTGGTGGCTTTTAGACAAGCGTTCAACCAAACAAAATTGTATAGTGTAAACCTGGCTTAAGAGTGATTCCTCTTAAAATGTTTCCCCAAACAGTCTAAAGATTTGATCTGATGGTCTATCAAAATTCCACCCAGATACTGGTAATACAATTGTATGTATTATTATGCAGGAAGCAGCTTCTCAAACGTTCTCAACATAAAATGTCCATCAATGCACATAACCAAGCCCAACCTTGCACAGCGTCTGAGATCGGTCGAGATCCATCCTTCTTACAGTGGTATGTAAATCGTAAAACTCCAATGCTCAATATATCATGGAAGGAAAACTTCTGAAGTCATTATGGCGCAATTTGCATCACATAAATGGCATCATATCAGTCGAAATTGTCTGAGAAGCTGTATCTCATTTCCTCTTGTCTGGGACAAATAAAATAGATGCTTCAAATTGCTGCACCCTTTAGCCTTTGAGTCTTTGGGGAAAGTCAGGCAAAATATTCAGTGACCTGTAACTCTTGCCTTTAGATCAATTCGCACATCCAGAGGAGGAATGATGCTCCATTTCAGAGCCACACAATGAGGCTTAGCCCAGTGGGCAGGTTCCTAATCTTATACACACACACACACACATATATAGCAGCAGCATTGCAGTGAAACTAAAGGGTAAAGGACCATAATAGAAAAAAAATGTTGTATGGGTAAGGTGTGTGTCCATGTGTGTGGCTGGAGGGATGCTGTGAACCATGGCCAGGCCTGGACTTATTCATCATCAATGACCTCAGGGTTACAAAGTTTGGTGTGTGTGTGCTGAACCAAGACTAGACCTTGGATGAACCAATGACCCAAAGTTATCACTTTTTGTGTGTTTGGTCACTGTATTTGTTTTCAGGCTCTGAAAAATTCCAAGCACACATTTTTTTTTTTGCCCAAGCGAACAATTCTGTGCAGTATTTAACAGGAATCCAATGAAGCAATGGTGTAATTAGGTTAGCGTGGCTAGGACCTTGGTCTTTTTCAAGCAATTTTTTTGGGGCATCCAATTCATTTTATTTGCTGTTAAAGACAACTTGTAATCAAAACTGCCCTTGTTTACTGTTTTAGCTCATGACCCTGGTCAGTTTGTGCACGAATTCATCTGTACTAACCACTTCAAAGAGTTTTTCCGCCTCTCTGATTTTTGACTACGTAACCAATCATTTAGCATCGCGACACGGGCGGGAGCTCAAACTTTGGCTTCGGCATTCCTCCGTTCCCAGCTGCGCGTACAAGCTGAAATAAATATGGCTTCACTCCTAGGACGAAACTTTCATCCTTTTCATCCCTGCAGAAGGCAAGTCGTCCTCCAATATAACATGTGCAACTCCATGTTTGTTTTGGAACGCTCGCTTTTACCTCCGAGCCAATCAAATCAATGTTTTCACACACTAGACCGGACTAAAAATGGCTGCCAGATTTACAAACGTTTCGGTAACACAGTATAAATGCCAATCAGCCACAAACGACCGAGTGTACCAATCACGGCACAGCTGATTTACATTTAGTGACACCTACAAAACTCCATAAAAGGCAAAACTCACAGTGAGCTCTGTCGTCCAATAATGCAGCTCAGCCACTGCAGCTACCACAGACACGCAATTTAAATGTAATAATCTTAATAAAAATGGTACGTAAAATATCAGTAAACTATCGTCAAATATACGATATGAAGGCAGTCAATCGAGGTTCATGTTATTGAGTCTCCTTATACAGTATGTAAATGTACACACACTCACAAGCTCTCGCAGGATACGAACGTTAAATGCATTTTCCAGAATGCCAGACTTATTGTGTAAATGCTCCTATGAAGGATTTAGGGATAAATTCATTCCTGTTCAGTTTGCTAAATAAGGAGCAATGACTTGAGCAAACCAAAACCAATGACCGTTAAAGACAGATACAGTCAGGTATCAATAACAGTTCCTTTAAAATAAAAACGACGAAGGACGATACTGTAAAAAGACTTCAGTTAGGCTGGGATTGCCCAACTCTAGTAAATCTCTAGTAGTGTTGTGGTGTTACACTTCAGTCCTAATCTGATACACCTAAAAGCCTCTGAACACAAAAGCTTTATCTCAGTGTCAAGGATGGAGCCGAGGTTGGCTGCATTTCTTAGCCGTTACATCACCACGGATAAGGCAGTGAAATGTGGCCTTTGTTTCGGAGAATTCCAAGGACGCAACTGTCATACCACGAATTAACCGTAAACCATTGCACAGAGCGTACCTTTGGGGAAAAAAATCAACATTTGTAAGTACTTGGCCCATGATCCACTGAATTTCTTAAGAAATAATTTGTACACGTTCTACTTCGACACATATAGAAAACGTACACTTGATTCATGTGTGAAATTTAAACATGGGCTTTTCACGTGATTTCCCCCAAAAGATTCACTTTTCTCGTGATTTTACGCAAAAGATTCACTTTTCTCGTGATTTTCCCCAAAAGATTCACTTTTCATGTGATTTCCCCCAAATGATTCACTTTTCGCATGATTTTCCCCAAATGATTCACTTTTCACGTGATTTCCCCCAAAAGATTCACGTTTCACGTGATTTCCCCCAAAAGATTCACGTTTCACGTGATTTTCCCCAAATGATTCACTTTTCACGTGATTTTTCCCACAATTCACTTCTTTTCTTTTATTTACACGATTGTTATTTTCACTATTTTTAAAGATGACTCATTTTTCATGTGATTTTTACTTTTTCTCTTATTTCACATGCTTCATTAATTTCCACATGGTTTGTACCACATGTGATTTTTATTTATTTATTTATTTATTTATTTTTTAAAACATTTTTAACAAAATTTTTCACTCGATTTTAAACCGCTTAAAAATATTCTGGAGTAGTTGTTTTCAGACGGCGTATACTGAAGCTCAGAACAATTTTTGAACCAACATTCATTTCTGTAAATACATCACCAACATCCACGACAGCTCTAGCTACAAGCTACTAATGATTTAAAGTAGCTAAGCTACAGCCAAACTACCCTTTTAATAAAGTAGCTAACTACTAGCCACACTAACTAGCTACTTCGGTTAAACTGAGAAATATTGACTGGGACATTTCCATTTAATTAATAAAACAACCATATAAGATACCCCATAACACACATTTAGCTATCTTAATCATCAAAAACAACGACAAAAACAACAACAAGAACAAAAAAAAAAACATTTTGGAAATATCTAGCTAGCTAGTTTTGTTGCATTACTCTGCTACTTGGTAGTGAAAAAAAAGTAGCTAGTTCCTGGAAAGGCTACAATATTTTGAAAATAATAGTAGCTCAGCGACTGCCGTGCTACTAAAGTGTTAATTAAGCTAGTAGCATCTCTACTGTTCGCTAACTAACTAAAAGCAGAGGTCATGATAATCTGTAAAAGCAAAAAATTAATCAGTGATCCCTCTTCACTGTTCACTACATTCAATGTTCAAATAATCAAGTATCATTAATGCTAGTCCAGAAATGTTTGTTTACGCTATGTCCATTAAACCTCTATAATGGAAAGAAGGTTTTTAATTACAAGCTATAGACAGGATAATCACAGAACCAGTCGGTCACTGCCATTTTGCTTTTAACAGTGTAGCGACATTCTCATCAGAGAGATGACAGATGGTTCATATACACCTGAGTGTGTGGTTCTTATTCACTTCTCTCTTTTTCTGTTGAAAAGTACTCACTCCAGTCGAGTTATACAATCCTCATGGGAAACTCATGCAGCAAATAATTGGAAAGGTGCCGACAAGATCCTGGTAATTACTGCAGCCTGGTGAAGTAACGCTAGCAGAATGTTTTTTTTCAGCATACCTACCATATTAGCAAAAATAATCAGCTGTCCACGTCGACACGGAGAGAACGAAGTTCATCTATCTCCGACTGAAACATGGATGCCACAAGGCTAATGGAAGATGGCAGAGCATGGATGATTCCACATAACAGCGGATAATGAAATGTAGCATATCTGCTAGATTAGAACAGTAATCAGAGGATTGCGTCAACATCAGAAAGAGAAAGATCTTGAGCTGACATCATGCCCCCTGATGACTAAGGCTAAAACTCAGCTAGCGTAATGGAAAGCAGGTGATAAAGGTGAATTTGTTTACACATTGCACCTAATAAATGCGGTTTAGTACACTAGGGAATCTGCTAAATTAGCCATCGAGTTGATCAGGTTGAGCTCACTCAGCTTGAGCTAAAAGCTAAGGTTCGGTTAGCTTAATGAAAAACAGAGGATGTTTCTGAACCTTCACGCAACCCAATTGCTTCGGGACACCTGCGAGATTAGAAATAATGATCAGATGACTACATCGACAACAAGTTCATCTATATCATGTCAGTCTGGCTGAGGCTAAGGCTTAAGGCATGCCTAATGGAAAAGAGGCAATTTGCTGAGGAATTTGTTTCTGCAGCACCTAATAATATCAGGTCATTAAGTTCTTTATTAAGCCTGGAGATTCAGACTCACTTATGTGCTGAATAAAACACGATGGGGTGTAGTGTTATAAAGAAATAATCATCAAAATTTTTGTTTTATTCCTTTTATAAAGCATCAATTTGCCAAGATTTTTAAATAAATAAACAAATAAATAAATTTACTTACTTACACACGTATTTATTTACTCTCGTATTTATGTGTTTGTTTGTTTATGTGTTTATTCACAGTCGCCTACGAATTTCAGCTTTTATTCCGTGGTATTTATATTTAGATGTGTTAAACGACATGGAACCTAGCACATTTTGGATCAGACCACCCAATTTGTAGATAAGCAAAAATACTGGAACATGTGACTGACAGGGGTGTCCTGTTAGATCGAGCGTTTAAACAATAAACAGCTCTGAACATCTACTCGTGGTTTTAGCCTTCAGTTTCACCTGTGAAGACTGCATTTGTTGTTAAAAAGGATAAGCCAACATGAAGATCAGAGAGCTGGGTATGGGAGAAAAGCAAGCCATTTTGAAGCTGAGAAAAGAAGGAAAATCAATCACAGGCATTGTAGAAACGTCGGGTATAGCCGATACAACAATTTGGAATGCCCTGAAAAAGAAAGAAACCACTGGTGTACTGAGCAAGACACCAAATTGGTCATCCAAGGAAATCAACAACAGTTGATGACAGTTGAAACTTTGTGAGAGCTGTGAAGAAAACCCCAAAAACAACAGTCAGTGACATCACCAACAACCTCCACAGGGCAAGTGAAGGTATCACAATCCACCGTTTGAAGAAGACTTTGAGAGCAGTACCACAAGATGCAATACACTCATCAGCAGTAAGAAACGGAAAGACAGATTGGAATTCGAAAAGAAATACAGCGATGAGCCACAAAAGTTCTGGAACCAAGTTGAACCTCTACTAAATTGATGGAAAGGCCAAAGTGTAGAGAAAGAAATGATCTGATCATGATCCACAACATACAAGCAAATCAGTCAAGCATGGTGGAGATAGTGTCATGGCTTGGGCTTGCATGGCTGATTCTGGAACATTCTCACTAATCTTTATTGATGATGTAATTCATGATGGTAGCAGGAGAAGTTTACAGGAACATTTTGTCTGCCAATTTACAGAGAAATGCATCCAAATGAATCTGGAAGAACTTCATCATGCAGCAAGACAATCACCCGAAACACACTGCCAACTCAACAAAGGACTTTATGTTTTATGTTGTTTAACACATCTATATATAAACACCAGGAAATAAAAACCTGAAATCCCAACCTCTGGTCTCATGTCCACCTTGCCATTCCAGTAGTTTCAGAGGGAATTGTATTTATTTACTGCTATTGAACATCACAAAACCAGCTAGATCCGGTTGTTAGCATCAAGATAAGGAATTTTATTGCTCAAGCTAATCTTGTAATGGCTAAAGCTAACACATAGCTAGCATAATGGAATACAGGCTACAATGTTAAACACTGACTTGTTAGATTATTTGGTAATTATTGATTTATTAGAAATTATAATCAGTTGAATACATCAACATCAACAGCAAGATGGTCATCTGTATCACGCTAGTCTGGCTCATGCTAGGGCTGAGGTACAACTAGCATAACGAAAATGTTTAATGAAACTTTTTTCACTGATCCCAATTAATATAGTTTTATTACTTTTTATCCAGAGGATTTGACACAGCTGGGTAGTCAGTTAGTTAGTTGTCTGTACATTATTGCTACATGACTAGCGGAGAAAGAAGCTCATCTTTAGCGGTCGTGTGCTAGCTAATGCCATTTGTATATCAAGGGGTCACACCCCCTATTTTGGGAATACCTGATCTAGCTACTTTAGCACACATTATATACTAACACTAATCAGATAGTTATGATCAAATCTACCTTTAAAAAATATATATTTTTATGCACCAAAGAGCTAGAACACTTGACTAATAAACATGTAGCATTAAATATTAAACTAATTTCAATGCTGATTCAGTTCAACTAGCTTTTATTAAATACCTTACAGTGCGTTTACCGGTACATTACTTTTATATTCATTTACTTTTATTTACATTCATTTTACATTATTTTAATTAATATTCATTACTATGATCTATCTATTGTTTTTTTTTTACCATTTTTTTTTTTTGTATTTCCTATTTCTTCTTAAACATTTTTGAGCTGCATTTCTAATGTATGAAAGGTGTTGTATAAATTATTATTATTAAAAGAAAAGAAAAGAAAAAAAAAAAAAAAAGAGTTCAATAATTCACCAGACGTCAGACACCT
This sequence comes from Stegophilus panzeri, assembly GCA_024331685.1. Lineage (NCBI taxonomy): Eukaryota > Metazoa > Chordata > Actinopteri > Siluriformes > Trichomycteridae > Stegophilus > Stegophilus panzeri. Next base: position 32,727,046 of record JANDJT010000102.1, on the reverse strand, counting down.
AATGGAAACGGTGGCCATCTTTAAATCAGCTTTGACAGTGGTGACTAATATCGAGGCTTTATTTAGCCTATCATTCTTTTATAGCCCTGAACGTCACAGTGGTGAATAAAGAGCGATAGCGAGACTGGTGACGGCTATATTATATTGTTTATTAAAAGCCTTTTAGACGCTCTTATCATGTCGCGACTGTCGCTTAAGGCTATTTTGGTTTGAGTGCCTGCACTGCCAAGTATTCTTACATTTTCCTTTTTTTATGGCCTGGCCCATGGCATTGTATGGCATTAAGTATTTAAAGAGAGTGTAAAATATGCCTCCATTTTCTGTCATCCGCTTCCATCTCCCGGGCAGGTGATCGATTTCAGAGGTGCCTCTTTTGGACGACGCCAATGGATTTGGCCGATATGACGCGTTCCTTAAAGACACACCGGACCAGGGGTAAGTTATAATGTGGCAGCCATGATCTAGCCACTGGCACAGATAGCTCATATGGCTGACACTCCATTTACTGCTCCATAATGGCTGGAGGTGAAGATGGAGCTCAAAATGGGATCCGGCTCAGTGGTATTAACTGCCAAAAGAGATATTATGGGTCATTTGGATTAATAGCCTTGCATTGGCATATCCAAAACAGCAACTAGGTGGACTATTTCCTCAGGATAAAATGGATGTGTGAAATAGCATCACAATAGCACTGCATGCTTTCGAAATAAAGGTGACCTAAAGAATCATTTTAGCTTCCTTTAAGCACCGTTCAGTTCATAATCCTTTAAGAGTTCTTTTTTTATATGCCACGGCGCTGTTGAATTCGTAAATCAGATTGGTCAGAAGGCGATGATTAATACCTGCAAGGCGAATCACAGGTTAATATTAATACGCTCGTTCTAATACTTTATCATTCCTATAGTAACTTTTGCAGACTCTAGCACGTTGGACTCTCCACATAGTCTAAGACTGATAATAAACGGATTAAGAATGTGTTGTTTTTTAAGAAGAAAAACGTCTAATCTTGTCATTTATTTTTATATGTTATATTTAATTCCATGGAGAGAAAACAAACAAACAAACAATTTAATAAAGGTTGGTGAGGGAATGACTGTTTATAGCTGCTATAACGTAAGTGATAATTGGTTTCTGAGACAACATTAAACGTAACTACAAATGGATAAAAAAAAATTTTTTAAAAGTATGAAGTGCTGTTCTTTTTTACCAAAAATGGGGGGGAAATGGAATTTCTGCCTGTTTTGGGGGTGCCCATGTTCAGCAATGAGTTTATTTGTGATGTCACACTCTACAGTAGTGGTTAATGACTCATTATTTAATTTATTTTACCTAGGTTTAAATGTTATCATTTTACTATGGCAGTTGTATGTAGTGTTTTACTGTTAAAAAAGATTTAGTTGTGCTGAATGTTTGATCTTGTACCAATATTGTTGTGGAGAGGTGTGAATGGTTTGCCCAGCACCAGGCTCACACCGCTCCCATTTCCCAACGTCCTGCTCACCAGCAGCTAAACACAGAGTCATGTATACTCTATATACAGAAACCCAACAGTGCCCTGATTAATCTTATACCAGATTTGCGGCGATAAAATAATTCATTTGTTTATACTGATTGAAAATGTCTGATGAGACGATTTCCATTCCAATGGCGGAATGGAACGCCAGTGTACTGCGAGAAAAGGGTTCATTATTATAACATAACATAACATAACATAACATAACATTTCCAACGTTGTTGGAAACATTACGGGACGTACTTTTATTGGACTTCTGGGTGGTAACAGTAATGGTTCAACGAACGAATCACTCACTCTAAAGAACCTTGACTGGCACCATCAGTTTGATTTTTATATAATTGATCAAGCTTTCCACCATTTTAGGATGTGCTTAGATGCAAAGTGCACACAAGGTGCAATTGAGCCGAAGGACGAAAACCAGAAGAGCCATCTCATTTTTTATTCAATAAATAAATAAATAAATAAATAAATAAATAAATAACCCTGCGATGCATTCGGACGAACGAACGGCTTCGAGAAACTTTCTTCTCCAAGCGCTCCTTATACAAGATGCCTGTTTATTTCACGATCTGATGATCCAACGAAATCTTCTGGAAGAGGCTGACCCGTTTCATCCGTAACGGCTGCAGGTCGAGCACTTGCAGTGTGTGGGCTGTATAAGTGTGGAAGGTCAGCGATGAGGCCATGCCTGCATCTGCTGTGCAGTAATGCAAGGCATGAAATAGCCTTTAGATTGGAGAATAGCCCATTGTGGATGGAGCTCAGGGAGAAATGTGTGACTGCATTGTGACACTATTATCAGTCACTTTCACATGAGATGGGGGATATTATTCATAAAAATGAGCAGAGAGGAGATGATCCCATAGGCTTTCATAGCCAGCGGTCTAGAGGGAAATATATTAAAAATAGAGAACTATATATAAATAGATATATACAGATGATAAGGACAGGGTTTTTTTTTTTTTTTTTTTGGGATACAAAGACATTTTGGTAAAGGGTGACTTACAATACTTAAGAAATCTACGGAAGACTGTAATGACAACTGACATACTGTCCATAAATATCTATAAATGCTTATTCCAGTATTGAAATATATGTTTTTAAATCAAGAACTATAATATAAATACAGTGGATATAAAAATATAAATACAGTGGATATAAAAAGTCTACACACAAGCATGCACACCCTTTTATAATGCTGCATGTCACTGTAACCAATCAAATGCTCACATTCCAACCAAATCATGTCCAAATTTAATGAATCAATGAAGTGATTCTGATTAACTCCAAATATAGATCAACTGTTTCTGTAGGATCATCTTGACTTCTTGGTTTCATCCGACCGCTGAAGTCATCGTCCAGCAAAGAGCTTAGTAAGCATCATCGGGATCTCACAGTGACATTACTAAATACAGAATGTCTCATCAAGAAGGCTGCCAAGTGACCTACGGCGACATTAAAGGAGCTGCAGGAATATCTGTCAAGTACTGGTCACTCCTTGTATGTGACAACAATCCCTTGTATTCTTCACATGTCTAAATCACACCAAAACGTCTGGCAAAGTGTGTTATGGTGATGTTATGTTACAGTATGAGACTAGTGAGACTTTTGGGGCATCATTTTAAAAGATATGGTTGGAAGAAAAACAAGAAAGCTTAGGAAGCATTCGGCGAAACATGGTGGTGGTAGCATCATACTATGAGACTGCTTCTCTTCTGCTGGGACTAGGGTGATCTATTTTGGCACAAAACCTGCCTCTGTTAGACCGCTTCTAGCACAATAATGACCAAAAGCACAAATCCAAGTCAGGAAAGGGAATGCCTTTTGCAAGAAGACGATCAAGCCCTTATCTCAATCCGATTGAAATCCTGTGGAATGACTTGAAGAGGGCTGAGCGCAGGAGATCCCCTTGCAATTTGATAGATCTGGAGCATTTTTGCAAGGAAGAGTGGAATCAAATTGGAAAATCAATTGGTAGAAAAGCAAAAAAAAAAACAAACAAACAAACAAAAAAACCCCAAAAGTGTTGGTAGAAAATTTGGTAGAATTTTACTTAGATAGACTGAGTGCAGTCTTTTAACAAAGTATTAGTCAAGGGGTGTGCAGACTTGTGCAACCCGCTTACTGAAAGGTTTACTGTTTTTTTTTTTTTTTCCCCTAAAACGTTTGTTTGTTTTTCACAGTTGAATTTTGTTGGTTGCTAGATCATTGTTTCTTTTTTCTTTTATATATAAAAACGTCTCTATATATACAAACTGACTGCTTACAGCTGCTATAACGTAAGTGATGAGTGTTTCACGGATGTTCCACAAGACCGAACATCGCCAAATAATAAAACGAACAACGTATTATTTATTAATCAATCAAATTCATCTTTGGCAAAAGACTGTGATAGAAGTACGATAAAACACTCGTGGAAGTGTATTCATGTGGAAAATAATCAGTTTTGGGATGGAAACAGTCACTCCCTTTGACGTTTGGCCAACTGCTGTTGATTCATTTCCTGTAACAGTACATTTGTCTGTATGTGGCATGTCTCTATGGGATATTGTACATTAACTGTCCTATGTTTGTTTAAAAAAAAATTTAAAAAAAACATCTTTAATCCAATGAGTTATTGAATATTGCCTGAATAGTGTCTGGTTATGAATGTTAACGCCCCCATTAGCTCAGATCACGTTTGCGAAAAAATAATGGGTCATAAAATCATACAAATTTAAAAAAAAAAAATGAAAGGATGTACATCTTTAGAATGATATAAAAGCAACACGATTATGTAGATTGTAAGGTCACGACAGAAACCTGCGTATTAATTACTTCATGTTTACTATAAGCTGTTTATCCTGTGAGGTTTACATTAAACATACAATTAGCTCAAGTGCGCTGTTGTAGTAATGATTAGTTGTGCTTCAGCATACAGCAAAGAATAAGCCCTGAAATTAATTCTACAGCAAAACAGCAGCACACAATACATGGTCTGATTCATTTCACTCTAAATAGCGGTATTGAGTTTAAAAAACAAAAAAAACAAACAAACAAACAAACAAACAACATCTGGTCTGTGAACGTCGAACTGCTGGACTATTTATTTTCCTTTCGCTCGGATATCGTTACATAATTGCGGATTATATGTTCCAGTGATGAGGCGGAAGGCGAGAAGGAAAGCAAATCTGTGGTGCATCATGGGAACGAAGCAGTTGGTAGCAGGAACAGATGTTCAGGCAGATCAGCTGCTGGAGGTGCGGCGATTCTGATCGACACAGCTGATAGACACCGGCGATCATCACGGGCTCCAGCAAAGCGTTCGGCCTGATCGCCAGACGCCGAAATAGAAGCTGTTAGCTCGGTGTGTTTGGAATGGAGAGATACGACAGAGGGAGAGGGAGATGACGGAGGAGAGAGGGAACGTGTGAAGATGATGAACCTGGGGTTCGAAGTCATGACACAAGAAGAAGAAGAAGAAGAAGAAGAAGAAGAAGAGTGGTCCGGTTACAGAAATGATTACCATCAATACATTAATCTAGATCGCTGCAGGAAATGTTGGCACCCCACATGTGCAGATTACAAGAAAACTTTACACTGCATGTGTAACTGAATATCATATCATTACGACCTGCTGTGTAATTGTCACTCTGTTTTTTTTGTGTTTGTTTGTTTGGTTTTTTTTTTTGGTTGTTTTTTTTTTTTTTTTAGAGCTGCCAAGCTGCCACTGTTGGGTCCTTGAGCAAGGCCCTTAACCCTCTCTACTCCAGAGGCGCCATATCATGGCTGACCCTGCACTCTGACCCCAGCTTCCTAACATGCTGGGGTATGCGAAGAAAAGAATTTCACCGTGTTGTGACCAATAAAGACTCATAATCATTATCATCATCATCATCACACGTAAAATAATCAGAAATTAAACGTAGTTCAGTGTGTACAAAAAATGATGCAATGCAGCAGAATGGCATCTCTGGAGAGATGAGAGAGAGAGAGAGAAAGGTAAGATGAACAGAAAAAGAATGAGAGAGATTTGACAAGAGGTTTAGAGAGATATATTGAAAGAAAAAAAAGAAAGAAAGATGTACAAAAAAAAAAGAGAGAGAAACAGAGAAAGAAAGGAGAAGAAAAGAAAAGAGGGAGGACTTTTTGAGTGTTTTGGAGGCCAGTCAAGAGAGAGTATATAGAGTTAATAAATAAATTAAATAAAGGCATAAGTAAATTCAAGGTAGATAGATACATACATACATACATACATACATAGATGGGGGGTGGTCAGTGCTCAGAGTTTTAGAGTCCCTGCAGAGAGAGAGAGAGAGAGAGAGAGAGAGAGAAAGAAAGAAAGAGAGAGAAAGAAAGAAGCATATTAACAGAGAGAGA
>JANDJT010000102.1:32696573-32712154 GCA_024331685.1 Stegophilus panzeri | reverse complement strand
AATGTGCAGGACCTGGAGGATTTTTCTGAAGAACAGTGGGCAGTTTAACTGCTCGGGACAAACAAGGGACTCGTGAAGAACTCTCACAAAACAGTCGTTGATCATCCGGGTAACAACACACAGTATTAAGAATCAAGCGTATGTAAATTTCTGAACTAGTTAATGTGTGTAAGTTCAGTTATTATTATGTATTGTGGACGATATGTAAACATCTGTTATGCGAAGTAGCTTATTCAGGGCAGGGCTAAATGAAAACATTTTAAATTATTGACATCAACTGTAGCAAGTAAGCTTGTTTTGTGGATGTTCCACATCATTAAACATAGCTATAAGTGGATAAATAGTGCAATGTTGTACAATGTAGAGTGTGGTTTTCTCATTGGAAAATTAGTGTGGTATAAAAGGAATAAACGTTGGTGTGGGAACGATAACAGAAACGTTATATTGTTACCATAAAAGTGTTTTATTCCTTATTTGTTACCGTGTTAGCATTACTAATGGCTTGTTAATGCTGACGTCCATGGCTTGTTAATGTTACCTAATGACATTAGTCAAGGGAATCGTAAATGCAAAAGTGTTACCCATTCGATTCTATTCGATGTACTTCTCCATGGGTTAAATAGTCTCTATTATATATTAGCTTGTTACAAAAATGGTTGCTTTGCTTGGTTGCTTTGCAGCACAGTGTAAAAAGCACAGAAAATCCCATTACTCCAGGGTCATTTGCACACTCGCTTATGTAAATCCCCATTCAAAAATCAATAGTACATTACTTCAGTAGGTGAGAGAGGGAGAGCGCTCTGGCCCGTGCAGGAGGGAATCATTACGGGAGTGTTCGGAACGGGGGCGTCAAGGTGTCAGGGTGCAGTTTTCTCACTCTCTCGCCTCCCTCCGTCACTCTCACTCTCTCTGTTCTGTCAAATTCACAATCCCAGTCAGGAGATCGGGACTGGATGAACTAGTGAGTTGGCGAGAGTGAAAGACACACACACAGAGACAGTGCCGGAGACAGGAGAAGGAGGAGGGCTGAGCTTTAAAATTCCAGTCATTTATTTTTTGTTGTCCCAACGCAATGTGTCATTGTCAAAATGCTTTATCTGTCAGGTGCACTCTAGCCCACAGACAGACCTGGGCCCTCAGGGAGACTTCATGGTGGCATTTTGTTCCTTGTTCTTCTCTGGTAGAGGGAGAGAAAGAGAGAAAGAGAGAGTGATCAGGTGGAGAGGTAGAGAGTTATTAGATGCACCGTAGCAATAAAAGCACATTAACTTGCTAGCATGCGCTCCGTGCTCATTGGCGCACTGGAGCTCAGGAGGTCGAGGGTGAACACGGGTCACTGGAGATGAGGTCAAGCTGGGTCAGATGCTTCATTCTCATTGCATTTGATTTTAACCTGATCCTGGACTACAGAAATCTGAAACATCCCTCAAAAAAAAAAAAAAAAAACTCGTCTAAAAGGGTTCAACAAAAGAGAAGGGAATAATAGGTAACCGCTGACAGGATTTCTGCTCCCAGCATGCCCCACTGCAGCTTTAGGTTATCAGCAGGTGTGAGTGATGATGATGATGATGATGATGATGATGGTCTAATCAAAAAACAAAGAATAGTCTCCAGTTGTACGGTATTGACAGAAATCTGAAAGTTCTTGTGCGACCTCTGTGAGAACCAGTATCTCCAAAATTCAAATATTAAGGTATTCCCGCCTCATTAATCATCCATGGATCTTCTGGAACCACTTTATCTTGGGGCATGGTGGAGTTTATCCTGGGAATACATGAATATACCTTGCCACTCTGAGCTAGACCTGTTCAGACTTTTTTCCCCCAGTGAGGCCCACACACTAAGCAAACCAAGCTCAGGATAGAATAATGAAATGGTGTAACCAGATCGTAGTCTTCAGGTGAGGCGAGGGAATGCTAGCGAATGCACTTTGATGGTTCCAAAGAATCCTGCTTTAGAATCATGGGATGTCCTCGCTTTCCTCTATTTCAGTTAAGACGTTCCTCAAGGAAAGGCTGCACCACAGGAGAAACCCTTCCCTCCATATGTCTCTCTAATCCTGAGTCAGAACTTCTGAGGCGACCAATGGGAGAAGAGCTAGCCGAACCCCTGGTACACCAGCAGGATTGTGGTTATTATAACAGAATTTCTCAATGCCCTCACGTCCTTGAGTGAGAACCGGCTGCTTTGTCCAAAATCCCTTTACTTTTTAAAAGCACTGAACACAGGCTTGTTTTCCCCAATGGAGGGCTCTGCTCTTTTTTTTTTTTTTTTTTACTTTTTTTTTTTTTCTACAACATGCTGTGGTATAATCCTTGAGATGACTTCATCCGATTCCCTGCAACTTTATTCAATTACAGAGTTGAGTAATCCTAGCACCAGGGCTTTCTGAAATAGCGACGGTGATACACAGTATAGGCCAGAAAAATTGGAAGATTTCATGTGAGTGAACTCGCGTTAATATGATCAACAATTACAACAATCAACAGCTATTAAAAATCACTGAAACTGGAGACTCCTTCCATAAATGGTATCCTCTCCTTTCACGGTCAACGAGCAAATGTTTATAGAAATCTGTGATTTGAATTACAGTCAGATCTACCGTCTGTTGTTTTGACCAATCAGATACGAGAATTCAACAGCGACACGGTATAAAATTCCATAACACACTCTAGACCTGCTGTTTCTTTACTTGAGACCTAATTTGTATCTCCAAAACTACATTAGATTCCAAATGGCAGGCATGTTGAGCCATTAACTATAGAAAAAGTCCCTTTGTGTGTACCACTCTGACAAATTAAGAGTTTATCATGCTCGATTGCTTGTTCATTGAAAGACACTAGCTAACCAGTTAACCTTGGAAAAAAAAGAAAGCTTGAGAGTGCCAGCTTGCACGTTCTCCTCCTTGATCCAAAGAAAGAGAAAGGGAGTTAGATGGTATGGGAATAAAGAGAAAAAAGAGAGTATTTGTAGGTTAGAGATTGTTGGACGATGCTAAGGACCTATCAGGACTCTATGGCAAGCGGGAATCCCGCTCCGTCTATCATCCAAGTGTCACTTTTTTCTTCACCCAGCAGGAGTGTGAGCAAGGAGAAAGGCATACGAGCGAGGGTTGATTCTCCAGGGAAGTTTTTTTTCTGTTGCTTGCTTTATACAACCACTTGAGAAACGCTGCGAAAACTCCAGCAGGAACAGAAAACTGGGTCAGGCAACAGCCAATACCACTATGGAACGTGGCAAAAGCAAAAAAAAAAAAAAAGAAAAGAAAAGAAAAAGTGTCGCAACATCACACTTTAGCCTCGTAGCCCTCACTCTATAGACTCCGCGTAGTGCCGATTCCACTTGAGGTTTTTGCCACTTAACGCATGATAATGACCCTGCTACCTGCATATAAATCAGATTACCACTCTCCCCTGGGAAAGTATGCATACCTCGCCCATATTAAAAGGTCTTACCGCAGAAAACCCTGCTTTATATGTGACAAAAAAAAGAGTAATGAACAACACAGTCCCTTATGGAACAGGGATCTAATTTAGCTGAAAAATTGGAACCAGCAGCCTGAATGAAATACACAGGTCAAATTACGATGCTAAGTTGTTGCAAAGAGTCCCAGATGGGACACCTGAAAATAAATGATGGAGCTCAGACATGGCCACAAATATGATGGAGAACAGACATGGTTCTTAAAAAGAAAAAAGAAAAAAACCCACCCTTAACTGAATAAGAAAGTAACCACAGGCTGTGCAGTTTAAAATTCCTGTGCTTTGGTGGCTACAAAGATGCGGTCAAGAGTAAAAAGTAGAACGAGGCTGTTCGTTAGTTTAAGGGCTGAATGAAGGAGGCACAGAGTCCGAAAGAGCACCGTTAACCACATCGAAGACTTCCAAAGCAAACTCAGCCACCACCGTGACCCGCTGGGCCCAAATAACTTCATCTCATTAGCACTTGCTGTGATCAAATGGGTTTCTGGAGTGCTGACTATTATTGCCATCCTACTGTAGGCTCTTTGTGTTTGTGGGATATGAACATTGGGTTCAGAATCATTAGTTCAGTGCTGTGTTGCTATAGTTACACAAAGAGCCCCCCAAAAAAAGAGGATAAACAGAAGCAAAATGTGGCTTCGAGACTTTTACAAGCCAAAGAGGCATTCACATTTGCCACGCATAAACTGTTCTACCAGATGGTGTGACAAAGAGATGGAGGCAACTGGTGGTGTGTTGCTAAGGGAATGCCAAAAAATAGTGTAACCAAAACAATAAGTGCTGCTGAATTCTCAATTCCAACTAATTTTTTATAATGGCATCATGAACAGATGTTCCAGCTGAACTGCTACCTGGGAAGGAAGTACAACTACACGGGTATGAATTCTGTGAAGAGATTTAGTTACCATTTTTGGTAGGAGTCTCCAGTGTCAGTGCTATGTAAAAGTCAGAAGTAAAGCTGTAACTTTGTGACATAAGAAAGACTTCAGGATGGAGGCGTTTGCATGTTTTATTGCGTTATTAACTTCAAAACAGAGGCTAGTGAGGGAATGATTGTTTATAGAGGCTAATGTAAGTCATAACAGGAAGTAACTTGTTTCTTTTTCATTTAACTTGGATGTACACTGAAACAGGATTTGGAAAATAAGACTTGGACGTGATTAGCATCATAAGACTTGGCAAAGCTACAAGGATATAGCCCAAGGAGTAACACAGAATAGGTGAGCACAGTTAGATAACAAAACAATGGTAGGATAGTTATAGAGACAGGACTAGAACAATAACCAACAGAAACACAAGCAGATGGTGTCCACTGGCATTGAGACTGTAATGCAAAGGTGGAAACTGTGACAGAGTGTCTCACAGCACCAGTTACAGACCTGGGTGTAGCTTGAACAACCTGGGGGTGGTACATTGCTGCCTCAAGGATCCTCAGTTACATCCTGATCATGAAGTTACAGTCTGTGTGGGTTTCCTCCAGGTTCTCCAGTTTCCTCCCACCTCCAAAAAACATGTCAATAGATGGATTTGCTACACTAAATTGCCCCAAGGAGTAAACGAGTGCCCTGGCCCGATGGCTTCCTATCCAGGGTCTATTCCCACCTTGCACCCAGTGTGCCTGTGATAGGCTCTGCATCCACCATGACCCTGACCAGGATAAAGTGGTTACTGAAGATAAATGAATGAATAAAAAACAACAACAACCTGGCAGTCTCTTAAACCATTCTGCACTACCAAAGAGTGCAGAATGTTCTAGAAAGACGTTGTCCAAGCTCTTTTTGTGATATACATCAACTTAATATTTGGTGGAAGGTATTTTTTTTAATTTGGTTCTTTTTATTTGTTATAAACACCAATCGTGTCATTCGTAGAAACCTTATGGAGGATACAGTACTGTTTGTCCAAGCAGTGAATGCTGCACAGTAACTCGAGCTTACCAAAATCTAAACTTTTTGTTGAATACAGGATAATTTAGTCCAATGGAAACAAATCAATCATCTCTTCCTATTGGAATTCCTTACTACTGTGTATTCAGATTCAAAACCATTCTTCAATGATTGTTCGTTTTTAGGATTTTTAGCTTTCTAAACATCTCTGACACTTTTGTAGGGTTTTTATCAGTTCTACACAGGACCTTTAATGGTTCCCCCAAAGGTACAAGCCAAAGATTCTACACTAAGAGTGTAAGTAGTGTATTGGTGAACTATGGACTAATTGATGATGGAGATCCCACCTGTAAACTGCTCTTCATAAATTTGACAGGTCACGTGACTTATTAAAGGTAAACACAGTTACGGAATCTTGCAAAACAGCAAAGTCCTTTCACCACCGCAGATGTTTAACATTGCAGGGGCGGAAATATTGTTTAGAAAATGTGTGTATTCCGAAGAGGCCTAGTCTTTACATGGTTCTTGGTTCCCATTGGCTACTGCGTTCGTGAGCCATGAGCCTAACTCTAACTTCTGATAAAAGTGACTGGTTTAAAGAAGGCATGATCGAATGGGTTCCTGGTAAGACTCGGATTTTACATAAAGAAATCTTTATGTAAATCTTTAGGTCTGCTGTGTAGTTTACCATTTTTTCTCTAATTTGGCTGAACTCCATATTGAGATTTTTTGGTAGCAAAGAATTGCAAAGAAATGTTTTGCATATAATATAGACAATGATATTCCCGAGCACCCCGAGGAGTTTCGAGTAATAATCCTGAGTGAGATCAAGTATCATTAAGTAATTTTAAGCACATATTTTAATATTTTACGGTGATCTATGCCCACCGGTGCTTGGTGGCTTTTCTTTAATATTTATGTAATTAAAACTCTCTGTCCCAGTTATTATAGTGTTGACTCACCAAGTTGTGTTTTTTTTTTTTTTTTTTTTTACTTTTTCAAACTTTTAAAGGAAGGAGAAATCATAACATCTGCAGATGTCATTGCAGTTGTTGAACTGCAACGGATGTCATTTTCATATATATATATATAAAAAAATTTCACATGCCACTTCTACTATTACCAATGCATCCACGCTGCAATAGGTGGAACAGCTGAAACTGATGAATTGATATGCTAATTATAGTGTTCCTGAGGTAAAGGAAATTGAACCAGTCGATTTTCTCATGACCCGTAGAGAAGGGCCACGAGCCATTTGTTCATTCTTACCACAAAGACCTTGAGCAAACAACTTCGACGAGAAAAGCAAAGAGCTCGAACCCAAACAGATGATGTTTTGAGCACTTAGGACATTTGAATCTGAATGACGGTTTAATGACCCTTCTCTTCCCTTCTGTCGAGTGCCCCCCGCAATCCAGGCCGTGTTTTGTTGCCTTTGTAATTTGACTTTCAGTCAAACTCCCCGAGATCCTCGTAATTGCGGGCAGTAATTAAGTTCGGAGTGATGCACGATCAGGTACATGCGAAATGAAGTGAAGGCTTGGTGCAATACAATGAACGTTTACATTGATCCAAAGCCACAAAGACAACAGGAGCGCCGTTGAATTTAAATGTTTGGTGAAATGTAATGAAAGGTGACACTCGGAGCGCTAGAACGAAGGCCGCTGTGTCGTCCCGGGTGCCAGTAATTAACTTTGCCATGACGGGATCGCAATTAATGCACTGCTGCGATTATGACACTTCTGCTTGCATGCACATGCCATTTGTGGCTTGCATACCTTTTATCTGACAGTTTTAAATAAAGTATTTCTCCACCTGCTGTTTCTTGATCTTTCACCATGGCAGGCCTTACACTTTCTGTATGTGGCTTTTGTTTTTTATCGACATGAAGTCTCTTTCATATCCAGACACTTCACCCAGAAGGCACCTGGGGTAGATAGAGGCGTAGCCACTTCACCATACAGCGCAGTCAGAAAAGTAAGAAAGAACTTTGGAAAATCACCCAGCAGGCATAATTACTGTCACAGCATGCTTTTCTTCCTCACATTATTATTACATTTGAAAGAGATTTAAGTAATTTTATTACAGTAGTGGCTTTGGGAAAGCTGTTTTTATTTAAAAAATAAATAAATAAATAAATAAATAATAAATAAAATAAAAAAAAACACTTACAAGGACAAATGGGATGCATTAATCTAACCAATCATTATTTGTCTCATCATAGCTACATTTTTAGCAATTTTGATTTAAGGAACATTTAGTTTTCTGGATGTTCATATATGATGTCCCTACAATGTTGCTGCTACAATTTAGTTGAAGCAACACTGACTGGGAATATTGTGTAAGTTGTTTTCGGAATATTGTTGGAACATTACATTCAGGGACTGGGAAAACTGGGAATTTTCAGGTTTCCATAACTAACATTAAGGAAAATAAATAAATAAAAATGAAAACACATTCTTGTGTTTTTTATACTATATTCCCTCCCCAACAGAGTATTTTAGACTGAACTAGGCCACCAGTCTCAGTATTTACTGATACTGACTATCGCTCTGAATAAGGATGTCTACTGAATGCCATGAATGGAAATATAATGTTGAATTTATAGGCATTTAATCTGTTAAGCTATTTTCTTGCCGTTGTGAGAACATTTTATATAACATTGCTTAAAAATTTTTTTCTTGAAGTAACATTGCTTCAAGAATGGTAGTTATTATTCTAATAATACTCTGAAAAACCACTAGATGATGATGATGATCATTATTATCATTATTATTATTATTATTATTATTATTATTATTATTATTATAAGATCCTTTCTTTAAGCAGGAAGGTTCCATTGAGATAGTGCAGTCTCTTCTTCCAGGAAGTCCTGGTCAAGACAGCAGCACGTTTAAGTTTCACAGTAAAATTCAACAGAAATAAATACTACAAGTTTGCAAAAGACCTTTACTCAAATGTTGTTTGATGTTTCTAGAACATTGCAGTGGTTATTTTTGGAACGCTACAACCTAGCTTTCTCTGAACCTCTTAAATACTTACCGTATTTTCTAATATGGTCCTCTGTTAGCCAGGCAAATACATTTCAAACATATCCAGTTCATTTGAATTTTTTTTTTTTGTTTAGCAGTTTTTGGTTTTTGAGTGACAGGGCTGCCTACTGTTAGGATTAGGATCACTGAGGCACACAGTGCTGCTCAAAGAGGCAGTGAAAAACAAGCTCGAGGTGCGCTAGGTCAAACAGCACGAGCAGGTCAAAGCTACAAAATCCTGAAAGAGAGTCCTGAAATGATAAACTCCAAGCTGCTCTCTTCTAATAGAGCTGTAAAAACAGGCAGTGGAGGAAATGTCTGTTAAACCCTAGCCGGTTCACGGTCTAAAGATGGTTAGTCAGTTTGTTATTTGCTCTCGGTTAGCATGCCAGAGGTTTTAGGAAACTCGCTAGAGCTTTGAGGACATTAGTAGCAAGACAACATATTGAAGTGACCTTTTGTTCAACTATTAGATTGGCACACTGGAGGTTGTCCTGATTAGCTATTAGCTTAGCTACTTAGCTCCGCAGCTGTCTTTGCTTGGGCAACATACTGAGGTGGATTTAGGGTCGACCTTTTCGTCTTCTGGTCTCTAGCCGAGCAGATTCTGTGGCAGGGAGTTCATCACGCTTAGCCATTAGCTTAGCTAATTAGCTCCACAGCTGTTCGAGCTTTGGCTTCCACCGCTTGGTCTTTCACTAGCACACTATGAGGGCAGCAACGCCATTGTTCATGAAGTCTGCTATTTTTGGCTTTTGTTATGGAGTCAGGCTGCTTTCTGGCCTTGTTAGATTTGGCGCACATTCCCACAAGTCTGATATTTTTATTGCATGCATTCGTGGAGAGATAGATATTAATCCTAATTAAGGACTACTTACTGTATGTCCCTATTGACTTGTCTGTTCTGCTGGGTCCTCGCATTCAGCCTGGCGAAGCATCCTGCAGCCAAATTACATCTACAGTGGGAACATCCCCACGTGGATCACATTCACATACCCACCTTCCAAAATCCCCCCAACCCATGGACCAGTTACGAAACAGTAGCCCAAAAAAAGTCACAGAACATTGTTTCCCAAAGACACTGCAAGTATTTACGTTAGCACAATGCCTTTAAGCTTCTTCTGTACAAACTGCGGTCCTGAGTATAAAGGAAAATATGTGCCATGTGTCAATTTAAATAATCGAAAAAATGCTCGGGAGAATACAAGTCCCCTTGCTGTAGCTATAAAACGGGTAGTTCAATTCCAGGCTAAGCCTGTAAAAGCATTTGAGTCAAAGTACGTAATGAATGATAGTCATTCTTGTGGTTGCGGAATAATGCGCTCTTCATTGGAAAACATGTTTCTGCACAAAATCCAGAGTTTTTAAAAGTGCTCAATTAGTTCAAAAGTCAGATAAATCACATTTCAACACCCCCCGCCCCCATCACCCACTTTCTTCTCTTTTCCATTCCTTCAGAGAACTGACAGCAGTAATCCAGCTGTGCTGGCACTGCTGGAGAGATCGGTTATCTTTCAGGGTGCAGACAAGTCGCTCATGACTCACGGCGAGGCTGTTTCCCCCCCCCCCCCCCCCAAAGCCTTTGATTTCTGTCTGCATAATACGTGGTAATTAGGCACTTCTTTTTGGAGTTATGCTCTGAAAATAAGTGCTGCTGAACAATTACTTACATTTGATATCATCTGCCTGGGTGCAAGCTCCAGCCTGTGTACACCGGCATAGAAACTTCAAGAAAATCAGATAATGTGTGCTATAATTTGCCTCTTTGTGTTATCGTGTTATTTGTTTAATGGTTATAAATGGGCTGGCAGGCAGGCAATTTTTGCCATCCACACCATTTGCTATTAATAAAGTGAATCATTTAATTTAATTGAATTTCTTTTTTCTTTTTTTTTTTTTTGTGGAACCAAGAAAAACACCAACAATTGATGTAAGCAAAAACAAACAGAATGGTATGAAGAAGTGAGGCTGGGGCTGAGTTCTTTCAAGGCCAGACTGTGTCAAGGGATTCCACTTGGTAAAACACATTCTCGAGATTTAGTGGGCATTGATACTTTTTAAAAAAAATGCTGGTACAGTAACTAGAAGCAAATAAACTAAGCATATGTTGTCTAATCAAAGTATAAACAATAGGGTTCCAGCACCTTCGGTGCTTGGACCCCTAATCGCAGCGAAGGGACAAATGATAGAACAGTTTGAACAAAAGAGATAGTTTTTTTTTTGTTTTTTTTTTAATGAAAGATTGCTCTCTAGTTTACCAAGTCACATAAAATTGTAGAAGTTCTGGATTTTTCTTTAACTCTTTCTTTAACTACTGTCTATGGGGGCATAGTGGTAAAAAAAAAGAAAAAGAAAAAGAAATATTTAGGTCCAGGTTTAGACCACACCCACTTCATGTTCAAATCCGATTACAGATCCAGATATTTGGAGCATTAAACAGACACCGATACAGATAATGTCACTGTTTTAGACCTACGATGAAACCCTGTGCTATAAGGCTCAATCTTTTGTTTTTGTTTTCTTTTTCATAATAGTAACGCCGAATTTATACTCAGCATTCAACATCATGACACGAGGGGTATTTTGTTCAATTAGGTAAAGTTAAGCTGTTTTTTTTTTTTTTGTTTTTTTAATGAGCTATGCAATCTAAAAGCTGTACTGTTGAGAATCCATTATCTGTTGATTTCTTCTGTATTACTTGCAAATTGGGCAAGGGCAAGGGATGTCGGAGAATAGACGCACGCTTTATTGTTCTTCTCCGCTTATAACTGTTGCTCATCCAATCTTCAAACCTTGTTAATGACTCCCACCTTATTGCACTCCGACTTCCTCAAATGCCTCCATGTTACATCATTCTTAACTTCGTAATCTTCTTAACATCTTTTCTCATTTTACCTTCGAGTCCTATTACGCATTCGAGCAAAGTCAAGAGAGAATTCGATGAAAAATGAAAGCGATTGCATCCCTTGTCGTTTTTGTATTCCTTTTTTATTTCAGACAGCTCTCATAATTCAAGCCGAAACTGGATGTTGACCAAACCAATTTTGAAAGACCTGAAACACCCAATGAAAACACAGCTGGTGATAGATGGATTTCAAAAAAAAAAATTTCTTTTAAAAAGAAGGCTTTAAGATTAAGCAGTGAAATGGACATTCGGTTACATCATTTTCAAACACATGACAGAAAGGATTTAGTGAAAACCACGTATAAGTCATGGTTGCTGGCACGATGTGTTGTATGAGAAGGTGGAGATTCCCCCCCGCCCCCCTCGGTCTCTCCATCTCTCTCATTCTTTTTAAAAACCAGTCAATACATGACTGATATGCATGGCTTGCTTTTGTAATTGTCTTGGTGCACTGGGCCCAATGACAGACACAGCCATCTTTGTATGCGCTAAAATGGCTCTCACAGTGAATTATCACTTCGAGCTCAGCCACAGCCACGTCGTCTTCCTTTGAGAGCATATCACAGCCAAATCATCCTTACTAGCATAGACACCAAGCAATCCACTAGGCAAGGTTCGTGGCAGATGTAGATGCCCGAGAAGGTGTTTATTACACGAAATGTGACATTAGACAGATGACTTTGTTAACAGTTTTAGTGAAAATCAATGTGTAGTAGTATTCACAGTTATGGCTTATTCGAAGCTGTCATCAATTATCACATTACCCACATGGCAAAAAAAAAAAAAAAAAAATACAATCAAAACGGAGTTACGGTTACCATCCTGAACTTGATGCTTTTCATATGTCAGAGTAGATACACTTCATTCATACTGAGAGACTGATGACAGTGCTGATACATACATGTACGTACATAGATACGATTTCTAGGGAACATCATTCCACCAGTCCCCCAAGCTTGGTATTAATATAGATATTACTGTTGATGCGGTCTTCCTTGTACCTTGGGTCAAGTGGACAAGTTCTGGCTCAAGGAACTTGTGGTATGGTTTGAGATTTGATAGTTGTCAGTGTATGGGGGCAATGGTCCATTTTGTCTGTGGGTAAACATTCAATCCAGGTAGCTACTGAACACCAGTGGAGGTACCGGGCACCCAAGCAGTGCCTTAACTTGGGTGACCTTTCTAGGGGCAGTGGTGGCTCAATGGTTAAGGTTCTGGGTTGCTAGTCAGAAGGTCAGGGATTTAAGCCCCACCACTGCCAGGTTGCCAGTGTTGGGCCCTTAACCCTCTCTGCTCCAAGCGAGATGCATCATGGCTGACCTTGTGCTGACCCAAAGTTCTTAACAAGCGAACAAGAGAAGAAAAAGTTTTTGTTGTGCTGTAATGTATATGTGATAAATAAAGGCTTCTTCTTTCAACAAGTCCCTTAGTGGACTCCTCCAAAGGAAAGTCCAGGAAATATAAACAATGGTCTATTGACTATATAGTGTCCAGTCTAGACCACATTAGCCTAGACAAACTCAAACTATATGTGGGTTTTCTTCAATTTGTGGCCACAAATTTTGTAGCATACAATTGTCTAGAATGTCTTTGTATGTGGTAGCATTAAGAATTCCCCTTCACTGGAACTAAGAGGCCAGGTGCACAAAGCTCCATGAAGCAAAGTTGGGTTGTAAGAACTCGAGTGTCCTGCACAGAACCCTGACCTCAACCCCACTGAACACATTTTGGATGAATCTGAACACCGACTACACCTCAGGCCTCCTTGCCCAACATCAGTGCCTGACCTCGCTAATGCTTTTATAGAGGAATGAACACAAATCCCCACAGCCACACTCCAAAATCTAGTGGAAAGCCTTCCCAGAGCAGTGGAGGTTATTATAACAGCAAAGGGGGACTAAGTGTGGAATATGATGTTCAACAAGCACATATGGTTGTGATTGTTGAGATGTCTACATACTTTTGGCCATACAGGCTGTTACAAAATCAATAAGGTTCAGGAACTCAGCTAAACATTAAAAGGTACTGTTTGGGGTCAAGTCAATTTATCTACAAAGGTCCAGAGTGGCTGTAGGTTTTTAGTCCAGCAAAAATAGAAGCCACACCTAATGGTAGATTCAAGACCAAGATCAGTTGATCAAACCAAACAGATTCATGGCCAAGGGTGTGGCAGTTGAGGTTGATTACCGCTAGCAAATAAATAGGGTCTTGCTTACCTGCTGCTTCACAGATCCAAGGTGCTAGGTTCGATGCTGGAATTTCGCATCTCATAACCCTGTAAATTCCCTCCAGTTTCCTCTGGATTTCCAACCAACATAATGCCTGTAAGTGACCTGGCAACTTTGTTGTGAGAATGAGTGCGTTTGTGAGTACCTGCAATGGATTGGTATCCTGTCCAAGGGGCATTCCTGTGCTGCCTCAGTGTTCCCAGGATAGGCTCCTTGACTCAGACCAGGCTAAAACGATTGCTGAAGTTGAAACACTGTAAAATGTATTACATCTCGTCACCGCTCTGCTTTCAGGGGCGCAGAATAACACACATCGAACTGAATATATTTCAGCAACACTAATCCTGTTCTTTATGCGTCTTTATTTCAGGCCAATGAATTTCTGAACTCTGTTAAACGCCCAGTTTCATGGATTAACAGCAAACCTAATTGGATTTAATGTAATATGTCTACTTTTAGCTCATTTGAATGTCATAGGCAGTTTAGGGAAATGGGACCATTGCGTTTTAACGACCTCATTTGTTGAACTATGATCTCAGGGGTTACTGTGTGGGATCTTTGGGGTGTAATTAATTTACCGTGCCCCTGATGAAAAATGCTAAAATATTCTTCTGGTGACGTTTATGGAATCAAATATGCCCACAACCAACTCCGGTTACAGAAAAGAAAACAGCATGAAATCAGAGAATAGCGTGCAGATTAAAAATAATAATAATAGTAATAATAAAAATCAAACTCAGGAAGTGCTCAGGAAGTTCTTGGAGGTTTGCTGCCAGCACAGTGGGAAAGTTTGAAGTAATGGAACGATATATGGAAATGATTTAGAGCAAGGCGAACATGCTAATATAATTCAAACACCACATGTACAGTACTTGAGGAGACTTCAGTAGGAAGTGGTAAGAAACTCTAATGGAAGGAAACCACACGCTTCTGTCAGTCACACATCTCAAGTTGTTCTGCATATTTTGGTGCTCGCAGTTGGACGTTTTCTGTAACGCCCACCTCTGGGATCGAGTACAGCCATCCGTTCTTTTGTGACTTCCTGATTAGTCTCATGCTGAAATGCTCGTCAGGGCGGAAGGCGTCCATTTTGAGATCTCGGCACCCCAAATCAAATCTCCACCTTTCTGTCAAAACAAACTTTGATAAATGGCAACTGTGGTCTAATGACCACCAAGGATAGGCGCTAGAGACATAAGTGTATATCCTGAGCAGGGAGAGTCACCGAATTATAAAATCAGAACGAGCGTCACCTTCAGAGATCTGCGTGACGTGAAGTAATTTTGAAGAGATTACGGTTTATTTTCCCTCATTACCCCGATCGTGCAACTCTCGCCGAAGATCTCCTGGCATCCTCCATGCCAAGAGATCTTCGGCGAGGCCGTTGTTTGGGCTTTTAAATTGATGAGTGAATCAGAGGGGTATTGCGCTATTAATTATTAATATCCCACTGTCACAGAGGGAAGGGAAAAAAATGAGACCAGCTCAAACACGCCAAATGAATCAGAATGACTCTGTGTGCAACAAAGGGCCGGAGAAGTGAGGTGAATATCAATCAGAGTCCATGTTTTTGTTCATGGACTCCGGCTCCGTGGACCACTCTGCTAATGACCGACTGCAGTGTGGAAATTGCTTATAGGATTGCTAAGGGACCGAACTGTCCTCTTCCTCATCGGTACACGGCTACCTGAGGACGAAAGAGAAGGAAAATAATACATATTTATGAAAATCGCAGAAGCTGTGCAAAAATATGTAATAAGAAAGACACAAGGCGTTATTCAAGTCTGACATTTAGTGTGTCGTAAATAAAAAACGAGTGTTTCACATGACATGATGTCTACATGAGGTTCCACATATGTTGTCATCATCGGATTCGAGGAGTTTGAGGCGTTAAAAAGTGGTCCTCATTTATTTATTTTTTTTGCTTACATCTGATCTTCCACATTCTAACATGACCCATATCTGTCATTAATATAAACACAGCTCTGGCGTGTTACAGCCTCGTGCTCAAGTTTTTCCTGCACAATCCAGACACTTCTTAAATAGCA
>JANDJT010000102.1:32685518-32696529 GCA_024331685.1 Stegophilus panzeri | reverse complement strand
GATAAAATGAACAGCCCTCGTCCTGCACTGATTCGCTCTGGAGGTTGAATGGCAGCTTGTTACCTGTTCATGTTCAGGGTGAGAAGAGGAAAAAAGTAAAAAAGGCCAGATGCAGAATGTGTGCTGGATTTTGCAGCTAATAATGGCATTTCTGTGCCGAAAGTTGGCTGATGTGAATGGGTGTAAAAACACCATCAAGGAATTGGAACCAGAGGGAGTGACATTTTGCTAAAAAAAAAAAAAAAATCTGATCTGAAAAAGAGAGAGAGAGAGAGAGATATCTCAATGAGATGTAGGATGTAGTTAGCTATTTACCCCTTTACTGAGTTAGCCAAATTATTTAATGGTGTAAATCATTTGCTAATTACACCCTTACAGAGTTAGCTAATTACACCTTTAAGTAAGCTAATTACACTATGACTATGCCAGCTAATTATACTATTACTGAGTTAGCTAATTACACCTTTATGTAAGCTAATTACACCACTACTGAGTTAGCTAATTACACATTTGGTAAGTTATCTAATTATACCTTTAGTGAGTTAGCTAAGTAAAGGTTTATTTAGTTAGCTAATTACATCTTTGTTGAGTTAGCTAATTATACTATTACTGAGTTAGCCAATTACACCATTAAATAATTTGCTAATTACACACTTACAGAGTTAGCTAATTACATCTTTAAGTAAGCTAATTACACTATGACTATTCCAGCTAATTAGACTACTACTGAGTTAGCTAATTCCACAATTTTTAAGTTAGCTAATCACACCATTGCTACCGAATTATATGATGGTTTACTCAATAGTTAGCCACCTAACCACCTCGCTAAAAGTTAAATAACCCATTTAAGTAAACTAGCTAGCAAGAATTCTTGCACTAGCAACTAGCACCTCAAATGTTAATAACTGTATAAGATAAATAGCGTCTCACACATTAGCGTTTTTAGATTTTGTCCACATTTCAGATTTGTTTTAAATAAGCTCGGACGCTCCTGCGAGAACCTCATCCTGACAGCGCCGGGTTTCACTGAAGCGGAAACACACATCGGAGATCAGTTTTAATCCGACACCAGTCCTCATTTGAGACTGGAGAAGGAAGATATGAGGGTGTGATAAAGAAAAATGTCAATCCGATGTCTGCGGAGTGTGTGTGTGTGTGTGTGTGTGTGTGTGTGTGTGTGTTCAGGTACTCTTGAATTTGACACTACTGTGATAAGATGCATGATGGCAGATCTGTGATATGCCATGCTTGTTATGTTGCCCATATCAGCTTATTATCATGTGTGTGTGTGTGTGTGTGTGTAAGGAGAGCAAAGTACATGGAACTGGTTTCCCATTAAGGTTGGAGGCCATCTACGTCCTGTACTGCAGATTTGTGTTTAAGCATGAGTGTGACTAAATCACACAGACAGGATGGTGTGTGTGTGTGTGTGTGTGTGTGTGTGTGTGTGTGTGTGTGTGTGTGTGTAAAAACACAAAGACAATGTATGAGAAACTGAGGCCGTGATGGAATATCATGGCTAATGTTGTGAATCATTACACAAAGCCCAGAGAGAATGTGTATTTATGTGTGTGTGTGTGTGTGTGTGTGTGTGTGTGTGTGTGTGTGTGCTTTTTTACATTACGGAGACGGGGAATTTAGATTTGCCCAGGGACGTCAGTTTGAGTGCATCATCTTCAGGAAGCTTTTTAATTGTACTTTAATATCAGGGCTGTGGAATAAACAAAGCGCTGCAGTCTTGGGGACGCCAGGGGACCAGGCTAAACACATAAAGCGCCGTGTTAATGCGAGCACCGTGGTGTATCCATCATATTCATCCACACACACACACACACACACACACACACACACACGACCGGAACTTGGTTTGAGGGACTGTGGGACTCGGAGGCTTGTCGTGAGATTTTGTGAGGAGGAGCGTGTGCAGCATGTGTAGTGGGACTCGCAATTCTTTCGCATCTGTCATGTTCATGTTTATTAGCTTTCATTAATCTGATGCCATCCCAAGACCTGAAGTAAACTTTTTTTTTTTTTTTTTTTTTAAATGCCACAGCGGCTCTCTAATATCCTCCGAAAGAGCCAAACATAGCCGTGTTTGTTTAGCAGCTACAACTACTGCATTTGCGCGTCGCAGGACTCGTCAGCACCTGACGTGAAGATTGCTCGCGAGCGACTTTAGTTTCCTCTAAAATGCTTTTTGGAACAAAGTCAAGAACGTTCTAAGGAGCGTAAATTCCCACAGACAGCGAGATGAAGTGTTCGCCCAGCTTGACTTCGAATTTACAGCTCTGGCCCAGATGCTAGACGTCATGTCTGGTTAGGTGTTCTTACAAGAACGGCAGCCATTTTGAATTTTTTAATATATTTTTTTAAATTACTAGGACGTAGCGTCGATGTATTTCTGTAATGCCCTACGAGTGGATTTTAGTATAATTCCTTAGAAACATTCGGTAACACTTTATTTGAAGAGTACCTACATATGGACTTCATAACACATCCATAACCGTTACATTAGACTTTTATAAAATAGCATTGGAGGCTTTGTGAAAGGCTTATGTCGAAACTCGTCAGGTGTCGTTCCAGGTTTTATTCAATATGTCAAATAGGACTGGAGAGAAAATGGCATAAAACATTCATAAACATTACATAAATCTATTATTAAGCAACATTAGACAATTTATAAAAAAAAATATATTTGTCAAATCATGTCAGGTGACATTATAGTATGCAATATCTCAGATTAGGAGTGCAGACAAAAGACCTCTTATGACTGATAGAGTACATATGCTTTGGGATGTGTCGTATATATAGTTGTATATGTCAACTTACCTTTTTTTCTTTTTGAACTTAAGTTTACTTAAGTTCTGTAGGAATACGATCCCATTCATAAAACTTTTATGAACTTAAGAAGAGTATATGCCGATTTTACGAGTGATTTAGATATGCTAAGCTACTGTAGCTAAGCTAACTTTGCCCATTGCAGTAACTTGCAAAAGTAACATCTCAACTCTCTTTTCCTTTCGCTGCGTACCAAAGCATCAAGAAAAGAAAAAAAAAAAAAAAAACCCCAAAAAATATGTTCTCTCATAAAACAAAAAGCAACGGCTAACTTGCAGTAAAATATCGGAAACGTTTAAACGTGAACGCCTATAATTGTCGCCCGATAGGTCGCGTCCTAGTGTCACGCCTCCGTTTCGCGCAAAAACAGTTTTCGATGTATTAATTGTGTGTATTAGGTCACCAGTGAAAGTGTTACGGAAAATTCCGAGTTGGTTTGCAAGTATTTTCATACATTGTGTAACGTAGTTGTGTAAAAGCGACAGTGTTAGCTGTAACACATATATATATATATATATATATATATATACACACACACACACACACACACACACACACCTCTAGCCAGTCCGTACAGGATTATGGCTTTTTTATTTGTATCTTTTTCAAAATTTGCGATGTAATTTGCACCGTTTTTGTGCATTCATTTATTTATTTTTTTTTAAACTACTTGAAATTGCGAAATTGCAGTCGCGCGGTCTTTCACAGTGATGTTTCTTGGTAAACGAGAGCTTTTAGCTGTACACATGTGAATCGAAGAGGGCTTTGGCTGAATGCGCGTTGTGATGACGTCACATGACGCGTCTCGGCCCGAATCTGTGGTAATTTTGAAAAATTGCAAGTTCCTCAGAATATTGTGGCGTTTCCTTGATTTTTTACGTTCATTTCTGCCATCGCAACATCCTGGAAGGACCGTCTAGTGGTCATATTTTTGGCATCTTTGTCTGGGTTTAACTCACCGTATTGACCTCTCTCTGACATAATGATATGTAAAGAATAAAACACTTCAAGCTGGAAAATAAATCAAAGGCTGTGTTTTGCGATGCAGCCTGATGAAATGTGTTATTCCTCTTACAACACTGCAATTTGCCAATGATTACCATTTTTATTTATTACTCAGTAAGAAGAAATTTTAAGGGTTACTAAGGCTACAAAGACATCTCTTCATCTCAACGACTGCTACTTGGCACAACAGGAACTCTTGCATTAAACCCTAGCCTTTGGGATATATCTTACACGCTATCAAATACATCTTGTCACTCAAAGCCTTGGATTGCACCCAATAAAATTCATACGTGAGAAGCAGGACAGCGTAAAGAGACGCTTGCGAGTAATCCAGGGGTAAACTAAACCAAATTTCAGCCTTGTGGGCAAAAGGGCAGTGTCCCGAGCCCGAGCCACTCAGGAACTGTCTGCATTTCTGTTTTTTTTCCCTAGGCGATAACATACCTGTACCAGGTATCCAATGTATGTACTGTATATGGAAATTCTGGAAGTCTCTGAGGACAGAGGAAAACACTCTCTTATTTTCCCTTATAATAACTGCAATAAAGTCTAACCTGGCTACAAAAAGCCAGGTTTAATGTATTCTATTTTATATTTCTACACTGACAGCTAATGATACTAAAACTCCCCATGAGAACGTTCTAGAAGCAACGCTTTCATAGAAATGACCTTTTCCACCAACCGGGTCAGCGCTGCAATCCAATTCCACACAATTAACTCTGTTACCACGGACACACATGGCCTCGTACAGTTTGCTAGCCGTTTTCCCGAAGCAGGTCGAGAGATCTGTAATAAAATACAGTTAACAGATACATTGTGTTTATGTTTTTTTTTTTTATATCGAACAAAAATTTTCCCCATGTTTTTTTCACTTGCTGTGTTTTTTTTTTTGTTTTTCAGGGCAGAAGGGCAGGTATGTAGTTCAGGACACAAGGCGCAAGGGTCACGTTGCAAGCTCTCGGCTGTAAATAATTCATGTCACGGGTCTATAAGGTTAATTGGACCGGATCGGTGGAAACACATCTGTTTGAAACGCTATCATATGGCAACGGTAACCAGGCCACAGTTCGAGCAAAGGCAGGGAACGAGCTGATCGATGAGCTCATCGGCTCGGAAGAAATCGCAGGTTCGACAGTGTGTCACAGTGGACTTCCAGGCAAAATGTTTAATCAATGTTGCTCGTCAACAGAGTCACTGAATATGGCATTGACACTGATGTGGACATTCAGCATCGACAAGTGAGCTCAATTTGCAAAAAGGTTTTGTTGCCAAATTGACTGAAAATACAAATTAATTCATATACCGGACGATATATCGTACAGTACGCTGGTATATATACACACACGGTAACACATGGAACGTTCTAGTACACTGTATTGTCATTTAATCTAATATTGCTTCTATTAGTACACTACACTCTGCTGCTTTGAGTATTTCAGACTCTTGAGTTTAGACAGAATGGTGCAACAAACAAAAAACATCGGTAACTTGCCATCGGGAGCAACTTGGGGTTCAATGTCTTGCCCAAGGACACTTTGGTATGTGGAGTCACGTGGGCCGGGAATTGAACCGCCAACCCTACGATTAGTGGACAACTCACCTGAGCCACGGCCGCCCCCGTGGTCACGATTGAAATGATGCACAACTGCTATTAAGAGGCCAGATGTGTGCCAATTCCCACACCATTAAACTACCACCACCACCCTGCAGGTTGAGTCCATGGATTCATGCTGTTGGTGCCAAATTGTGACCCTACCATCTGCATGGCGCATTCATCATCGAGATTAATCATGTTGTTCAGCATGAGATGCTTTTCTGCTCAGCACGGCTGTAAAGAGTGGCTATTTGGATTACTGTCGCCGTCCTAATTATTTTCAATGAACTGTCCATTTTAAACATGTTTATTCCACATCGTTCCACATCAAGATCGGAATGACATGGACATAATCCCTGCTCCTGCTCAAGGAAGTTGAACCAAACATATAAAGTTTGTATTGGTTCATTTTTGAGGAATTGTTTAAAATGGGTGATTTATTTGGGGGTTGGGGGGTTCTCGGGGGGTTCTCGACAAGGCAAGGCCCTTTTATTTCTAAAGCACATTTAAAACTGACCAAAGTGCTGTACAATCTAACACAATTAGACAATAAAATACATAAACTGACGAGAATAAAATACATAAGCTGACAAGAAAAACACACAAATTGCATTGATCCATAAGAGTACATTGATCCAAATGCCAGAGAAAGAAAAAAAAAAAATGATTTCAGTGAGGTTTTAAAACTATCAACATCGGAAGACAACCTAATGTGTACTCGCAAATCGTTCCACAGACGTGGAGCAGCAACAGAAAAGGCACGATCACCTTTTAACTTCAAACGAGATCTTGGCACGGTCAGCATCAACCTATTTGGAGACCTTAACGGCCTAGAACATTTCCGGTAGAGAAGATCTGTTATGTATTATGGAGCCTGGCCATTTAACCCCTCATACACATACAATAACACCTTAACCTTAACACGATATTCGACCGGCAACCAGTGAAGTGAAGCCAGAAAAGGCGAAATATGTTCCCTCTTTCTAGTTCCTGTAAGAAGCCTGGCAGCAGCGTTTTGTACCAATTGAAGGCAGGATAAAGAGGACTGAGCCACACCAAGGTACAGTGAGTTACAATAATCCAGCCTAGAGGAAATAAAAGCATGAATTACTGTCTCCAAGTCCTTTACTGATAAAAACGCTTTCGATTTCACATTGGCTCCGAGATGATAAAGGCCACTCTTCACCACTGAATTGATTTGTTTATCGAATTTAAGGCCATTATCAAAAATCACTCCCAAATTTTTTTGCATGAGAATTCACAGACAAAGGACCCAGATGGTTATTTATCTCTGCAATAGAAGCTGGTGGTCGAAAAACTACTATTTCAGTTTTAGATTCATTCAGTGTTAAAAAACAATTGGCTGCCGGCCAGCATCTTTCCTCCGCAGAACAGTTCAACAAAGAGGACATGTCAGAATTTTCCCCATGTTTCAAAGGGAGATAAACCTGGGTATCATCCGCATAAAAATGATAAGAAGCGTTTCGGAAAAAAAAAAAAAAAAAAAAAAAACCTAAAGGGAGCAAATACAACGAAAACAACAGCGGGCCCGAAATCGATCCCTGAGGTACACCACAAGCTAATGGTACCGTAGAGGAAGAAAAATTCCCGACCTCCACCGAGAATGTTCTATCAGAGAGATAAGAATTAAACCAATTCAATGCGGTACCTTGAATTCCTACACACTTACTCAACCGCTCAAACAAGATAGCACGGTCATTGGTGTCAAAAGCCGCACTGCACAGTTACCTGAATCCACAGCTAACAAAAGATCATTAAACACCTTCAGCAAAGCGGACTCTGTACTGTGAAGTTGTCTAAAGCCAGATGGAAACTTATCTAATAAGTTATGTTCACTTAGAAATGCAGACAATTGATGGAAGACAACCTTTTCCAATACTTTGGATAAAAATGGATTTTTGAGTTTTGAGATGGGACAATAGTCATCCGATATAAAAGGATCTAAACGGACCTTTTATTTAACCGAAGTGGATTCACCACTGCATGTTTCAGGATTGATGGAACAGTGCCTTGGGAGAGGCTAGTATTTATTATTGTTAAAACAAAAAGGTCCAATGACACCCAGGACTTCCATAAGGAGACGAGAAGGCACCACATCCAAGGAGCATGAGAAAAACTTCATTTTATGGAAAACATCCACAGGAAAAGAGGAAGAAATAGGCTCAAACTCAGTTAAACAAGCTGAACACGGATCAATAACAGGTGAACCCATCAGATTTGGGCATACAAGATAGAATAGTATTGATTTTACTGACAAAAAAAACTTCAAAAAAGTTATCACAGCTTATTATAGGTGTAGCATCAAGAAAAGAAAGCATAGTGGGATTAAGTACATTATGTATTGTATTAAACAGAGCCTTTGGCCTATGTGCATGCTTTGATATCAAGTTAGAAACATATTTTTCCCTACCAGCCTTAACAGACTGCTGCTAGCTCACCATGTCTTCTCTTATGATTTCATATGATACCTGGAGCTTATCTTTCTTCCACTTTCTTTCAGCATTCCTCCATTCCTGTCTAGAGTATCCTTGTTAAACCAAGGTTGCGTTTGTAGCTTGGGTTTCTCAATTTTAAATGGAGCAACAGAATCCAAAACACAGAGTGTTAAAATACGAAAGTTGCTCTTCAACAGACAGCTCTGAAAAAGAAGACACAATAGGGCAAGCACTCCTAACTAAAGCATCTTCGAACTGTTTAGAAGGAGCAGAGTTAACAGACCGCATTCGACGACCACAGGTCTTGACGTTTACCGTTGAAGTATTAAGCACAGTATTAAACAATATTGGCTTATGATCTGATAAACAGAATTCTTCAATATCTCAATATTACTGACAGAGAGACCTAATAAAATGACCAAATCGAGAGTATGACCTTGTTTATGGGTAGACTCTGTGACAGACAAAGTGAGATTGTCATAAGAAGGTACCAGAGAAGATAAAATTCCTGAAAATTCCTGCAGAAGCACCTTATTGTAATGGGGTGGTCGATAAATCAAATCAAGTCACACAGAATGGCATTCTCTGTACTTATCTTAAGCAACTGAACTTCAAAACTGCTGAAATCATCCATTGATGATAAACGACATGTAAAACTGTTCTTAAAAATTGTAGCCCCCCCCCCCCACCACCATGAAGAGCTGAACCAAACTACAGTCATCAATAGACGCTTCAGAGAGAGGGTCAAGTTCACCACGATTAATCAAGTCTCAGTTCTAAACATAAAGTCCACATCGCGAGATGAAAAGAAGTCATTCATTCAAAAAGTCTGATTTGAAATCGATCTTAGGTTCAACAAGGCGATCTTTACAGTGGTTGGTTCCGTAGATTGAGTCCGTGATGCTGCCACGCCGGAGCTCATCTTCTGTGAAGGAGCACGATCTAAAGCTCTGAGGTTGCCGAAGTTTACTCCAGTCTGGGAACTTGATCTGAGAAAAGCTCGATCGGATGCGGACAAATCTGCATGACATAGACAGGTGCCGTGGCCAGATGTACGCGGGTTCACACCAGGGTACGAGGCACGAAGGTCTTGACTCGGATGTATCAAAATAGAAGAATAATCCATCGTTAGAGATGTAGGTAACAGAGATAGATTCCAATGGCAGTGGTGGCTTAGTGTTTAAGGCTCTGGGTTACTGATCGGAAGGTCAGGGGTTCAAGCCCTAGCACTGCCAAGCTGCCACTGTTGGGCCCTTGAGCAAGGCCCTTAACCTTCTCTGCTCCAGGGGTCTGACTCTGTACTCTGACCCCAATTTCCTGGGGTATGAGAAGAAAATAATAATTTCACTGTGCTTTAATGTACATGTGGTGATCAATAAAGACTCATTATCATTATGATTGAGAAGAGCTCTCCACCATTAAGTGTGAGTTATCGTAACCCTCGAGGCAGTAATCCACAGCCAAGGTACGAATGTTAAAAAGAAATTGATGATCATATGTAATTAAAGATATAACTTTATAAAAAACACTAACAGAAAAA
Source organism: Stegophilus panzeri (assembly GCA_024331685.1). NCBI lineage: Eukaryota > Metazoa > Chordata > Actinopteri > Siluriformes > Trichomycteridae > Stegophilus > Stegophilus panzeri. The sequence continues at coordinate 32,687,096 of JANDJT010000102.1, read as the reverse complement.
AACAGCGAAATAAACGGCACAAAAACAGGACGGTTCCCGGTTGCAAGACCTCACTCAGGCTCTTCAGAAATGTTGGAAATAGTTGACGCAGGGCTCAGAGTGCACGATAAGATGACAAGTCTGCGAGAGTAGAAGTGTTTGGAGATAAATGCATATTCATGCGGCGTCGCTGGGATCAGGAATCAGGAAACACTTCCTGTGCGAGTCGACACGGTGACAGTGGTCAGGAGCGCGGCCCGTCTCCATGCGGATATCGCAGTGATGAGAGATGAAGTGAGATCACCCAACCGGAACTAACAGACAGGCCGAGTACAGAGCACAAGAGCTGCCAATATAGCTCCACACACACACACACACACACACACACACACACACACACACACACACAATCTCTCACACATTTATCTTTCTAGCACCTTCTACTTCTCCATTTCTTAGTTTGGATTTCCAGATATTATTCATCTCCAGATTAAAAAAAAAAAAAATGCAGTTATATTTGTAATTAATGGCACATCCTGGCATTATTTATCACCATTTTTTTTAAATCAACGTTTTATATTTCATCTGACTGTTTAAAATTGGAGAGCACACATTAAACGGTCTCTAGATATACACGTACACACTCGTACTCAGATTTGCCCGTAATCCTTCAGCAGCTGCCTAGATTACAGAGTGTGTACATCGATCTCAGGAACAACAACAACAACAAAAAATAAAAATCTGCAGCCCAGAAACCATCACAGCACTTTATTTCTCCATCTTCAACATGGCTAGACTCTTAGATTGCACAAAGATGTGGTTACTTCTGCTCAAGTAGATCCTTTGCTCTGATATTTGACTTGAGTGTGCTGTAGGACGCTGTTCATCACCAAGTCTCTTCCCTCATTCTCAATCATTCTGCAACTCGGGTACTTTCCCACACATGGGGCTGGTGGGAAGAAGCCCATGTGCCAGTAATCAGACAACTCTTCATCTGGATCCGAATCAGGATTGAATGTGGGGATGAGGAGAATCTGGCCATCGTCATTTATTTTTTTCTTTCTTGTCGAGACAGACAATACAGTTGATGACCTGCTATTCAACACACTATTATCCTGACCAAGAAGGCTCTCGTATTTCCTGGCGTTTGCGTAGTGCTTTAACGAATGATGGATGACGTCTTATTGACAGAAAACGCGTAGATGTTTGAGGATTAAAGTACTAGAATTGAAAGCAGATAAGGTTTATAGGAAAATAATCCAATGTTTTCAAACAAGTCATTTGTCTTGCAAATCACTTGTCAACACCTATTGACCAATCAGGTGCGAGAATTCAACGGAGGTGTAGTATAGTGTAGAATCTTGGGCTTTGGGATCCCTAAGGAGAGAAAGTTTTTCTCCAAGATCAGTGAACTGATTTAGCTCATATTCAGCTGTAGCAATTTCAGAGTTGGTCTTATTTTCAGTACTGATTCAACTGAAGGGCAAAAAAAAAAAAAAAAAAAAAAAAAAGTTTCAAATCATTTATTCAAACGTACAAGAGGAAATAAAGAGCAAACACAGACATACGCACACACACCTCTCCATGACCTCCACATCC
>JANDJT010000102.1:32674393-32685418 GCA_024331685.1 Stegophilus panzeri | reverse complement strand
TTGGTCTTATTTACATTACTGACTAAACAAAAGGGAAAAAAAAAAAAAAAAAAAAAAAAAAAGTTTCAAATCATTTATTCAATCGTACAAGAGGAATTAAAGAGCAAACACAGACATACGCACACACACCTCTCCATGACCTCCACATCCACTCTGCTTTTTTTTTCCCTGAGAATTCACTTCCAGGACATGCACGCTGGGAGAGGTGCAATCATTTGATTCAGACCAGCTAGGGGATGTAATCTTAATTAATTTCACTATGTTATTTAATTAAAAACCTGGGCGATGAGCGAAATAAATCTGCTGATGGTAATTATTTGCAAATGGTCTTGTGAGCAGATTTGGGCAAGCCCAGACATTGTTAGAATAGTAGGTAGTGATGGATGGTGCATTTTTTTGTATGTTTGTTTGTTTTGGGTTTTTTTATGGTTGTTGTTGGGTTGTTTTTTTTTGTTTTTTTTTTATCCTGTGTGATGGCTTAACACAATTTTGTTTTAACGCTTTTAAAATGAGGGGGTTACAGTGAAGGAATCGATAGCCACCTCTAGATAAAAGAGTGCTACCAAAATGAAGAAACACCTGAGAGAAAAACCAAAACAGAAAATGATGAGAATAAGGCAGAGGCGAATGGACCATGAAGATATTTGTTTCTTTCTGTTTCGTGTTTGATTCTTCTGGCTCAACAAACACCAACAGTCATTTAATCAGGTTTGAGTTTAAACTGTGTAGTTGGTGTGTTTGGTGGAGTCGTTTTAAGAAATCTGATCTATACCATCCGCTTTCCATAATGCTTACAACTACTCAAGGTCACGGGGGGAGACTGGAGCCTATCCCATGGAACTCCGGGAACAAGACAGGGGACCCTCTGGACAAGGCACCAACCCATTGCAGGGCACAATTGCACAAATTCCAATCAATCCATGGGCTGGGGGACGGAACCAGAGTACCCAGAGGAAACCCCCGAAGCACAGGGAGAATATGCAAACTCCGCACACACAGGACAGAGACTGGATCTGAACCCCCAAAACCTTCACAATTTCTCATAAGAATGAAATTATGTGAAGACATGGTATATTCATTCATCTTACCAATCCATCCTGGACAGATTCCCAGTCAATCCGGAACTTATCCCCGGAACATGAGGCGGGACCACACCACTACACCATTACACCTTGGATGGGATGCCAGTCCATGCACACTACAAATTCACACACTCATCCACTCCTAGTAGTAATTTATCACAGCCTATCCACTTACTGGCAAATTTTTACATTGTAGGAAGAAAGCAGAGAACCTCAAGGAAACCCAAATGGGCATGAGAAACTCATGCAAAATTCCACCTAGGAAGTTATTGGACCTCAAGGGGATTCCTGAAGCTGTGAGGCAGCCAACCATGCTGTACTCTCAAATCGTGAACCTTTAGGAGTTCTTTGGTTTGTCTCTACAGTGGAATAATAATAACATATACACACACACACACACACACACACACACACATATGTATGCAAACTCTGAAACTATTATGAATTCTTTGGTTTGACCTTCTGGTGGAACCTTTATTAGTTCTACAACAAAATGTTACCCTGTCAGAAGTGGTGACCCCCATTTAGGACCAAAAAAGAAACCTCCCACCCTTTGAGGAATCTTGGTAGGGACTTTTTAGGGTAATGGGATCCACCCGTAGTTATGCAAACCAGTTCCCTCTTCTGTGCTGTGGTGGTTCCTCTGAAGCTTTGCAGATAATTGTTTATGACACAGTGCTGGTTCTTCATATTCAGCCCAGCGCTCCCAAATGCCAGAGTACAAATGATGCGTCAGCGCAGAAAAGAAGTAATATGTCTCCGTTTGACCTCCGTGATCCCGACTCTGCTGTGTCTGCTCTGGGTCCTTTGCTTGTCAGGAAAGTGCAGATGTCTTTCTTTTTTATAAAGAACTCATACAATCAGGCAAATTGTACAAATAAATATCTGGCAGCATCATACCACCCTGCTGTTGATTCGTTTCCTGTAACGGCACATCCTGTCGTGTTGTATTCCTTACATAATCCCTTGAATGCCTATAGGGAAGAGTTTAATTTCCCATCATGTATCATTTATGATTGGATGCTTGATGATGGTGGCTTACAGCAGGTGGGTTTATTCCATTATCAATGTGTTTGATTTATGAAATTGCTGTCTGGATGTGTATGAATGAGCAGTTGGATTAGCTTGTGCCTTCTGATGCAAGACTTGTATTGTCCTGGATCCAAACACAGTTTCCAAAAGTGTTGCCACTCTCGTGCATATAATGAGGATCGTTATGCCACGATGCATTTGGGGAAACGGAGGCCTGATTTGTTCTTATTGCATATTTTAGCTGTGGCATGTTGTCCCGCAGGCATCGCTTTTTCGTCAATTACGCTGAGGAAATGACTGGTTTGATTGTATCAGGCACGGTGTGGATACAGAGCCTGGGTGTTGCATGCTGGGAAGGAGAGCTGAGCAGTGTCCCGTTACTCGTTCCCCCAATGGACTCGGCTGCTCCAATTCATTCCACCCCCTGCAGCCGGATAGAAAAGCGAGGCAGTCCAAGAATATCAGGTGGAATTTTATCACACCGTGACAATACATTTGATTAGTGTGACATTGATTAAACCGCCTACCCTTCATATTTCCATGACTTTGCAAAAGCTCAAAGAGCCGATTCAGCAGGTTGTACTTCTGTCGCAGCCAGAAACTAGGGGCGTCCACGTAAGCGCAAAAGATCCAGCAACGTTGCACAACGTCCTTGGCCACTAATAGACACTGTCCCAAGCCCAGATGGAATTGTTTCTGTGGTCACACCACGTCGATTTATTTGTCTCGACTTTTTATAGGCTGTCACGAGAACACTGATCCCAGTGGCATTGCTGGATATCACAACACAATATGAGGGGTGTTCACCGTTCAAATAGCTTTCATCATCCTCATCCAATCCATCGTTGTACAGAACAGTCAGGCTGAACGTTCCACTGCGTCAATTTATGAAATACAACTGGACCTGGTTAAAAGCTGGCCAGAGCGAGCGGCTCTGTCTGTAATCTGAACTTGACCGAACTTCCAGCGAATGGAGACCTTTAATTCTACAAATTCTTGGGAGACATCCAACGAAATCAATCATCGGCAATTTTTCATAACCGAGCATTTCTTAAGCTCTGATGGACCGACCGGCTCCACTGGAAGATGCCCACGGGTCAGGACTCGGACACGCAGCTTGGAGATTTGTGGATCTGGAACGCGACACGGATCCCAGTCAAAATGCCACCATGATTAAGAGTAATGCTCAAGTGCTGGCAAGCCCAGAAACCACCATGGATGCTGCTAGTACAAAGATGCTTTGTTTAGAAGAGTGAACAGAGAGAATTACTTCCAGGGGATTGGGACTATTAAATTACTGTTTTGTCTGGTATCAGAAATTATTTTTCTATGTGTGCAATAAAAGTAAAAAAAAAACTTTTCAAGGCTTTGAAGGAGTAGCACAACCTGAGTGACAGGCGACAGATTAAAACAGACAAACTCCAGAGAGCTAGCAATTTAGTTAGAACTCACATAAAACACTCATCATGACACAAAAGGTGTGATATGGTTACTGTGTTTATCCATTTATAGTTATGTTTAATGTTGTGGAACATCTATGAAAGAAGTTAGTTCCTGCTATCACTTACATTATAGCAGTTATAAACGGTCATCTCCCCACCAATTCCTGAAGACTTTCCTGTGTTGGAAAACTTACTGACTTACACTGGAGACTCCATCCATCCATCCATCCATCCATCCATCCATCGATTATCCATACCACTTATCCTACACAGGTTCATGGGGGAGCCTATCCCTGGGAACTTGGGAAACAAAGGCGAGGGGCACTCTGGACGGGGTGCCAACACATTCACACACTATGGACAATTTGGAAATGCCAATCAGTCTCTGGACTGGGGGAGGAAACCGGAGTACCCAGAGGAAACCCCAAGGCACAGGGAGAACATGCAAACTCTAGGCACACAGGGCGGAAACGTGATTCGAACCCCCAACCCTGGAGGTGCGAGACAAACGTGCTAACTACTATTTAACATACACATAAATTAATTTATTATAGCTGTTACCATGGAAATGATTTTTTAACAAGCCTTTGAACTACTGTCAGAGTAGTCCAACCAGAATCAAGAATTTAACGAAATGATGCAACACCTTACTCCATGTTATGTCAGGATTGTTTGGTCTGGGATTTACATATATTCCTGGCAACATACAGGAATTATTCTTTAAACTTGTTGTTTTTACTCTTTATTTTTCATACTTATATCAGAATTCCACGTGTTTAAAATTAGCTATATGGTAATCTCATTTGGAAGTAGCATCAGGGATTAAGCTATTGAAAATTTCAGTATATAATTTTATCTTGTTAAAACATGGCCAAGTTTGGCTACACAAATAACCTTGGTTTCCCCAAGTAACTCCTGATATTAAATCTTTCTATAAAAGAGACAAAAGCCTGGACTGCCTTAATCCCCCTGTGAAAGATTTTTGGCTCTCATGATTGTAATATATCATGAAAAGATTCGAAACAGATCCAATCCCAGTATATGTTGTGGCCTGACCCATGCCCATGTCATATTTCTGCAGTGGCAATTTTATTACTTAGTGGTTCAGAAGTAGAATTTACAGCATTACTGCTGAGTCATCTAACATCAACTAAATAATCATTGAAATGCTTATATAATATCAAATTAAACTTGATCTTGACTGATGAGGTCACTTCAACAACACGGTTACCCAAATTATAGCTCGAAAGTAAGTTATTAAGTCAAATAATATACAGTATCATGCCTTTAGGAGGAATGCTAGTTAACCAAATTTTGTGTATTTGTTAAGACTATGCTAAAAATACAAAAAAAATAGTAGTCTCCGGTACAGTTAGAGTAGTTTTATAAGGAAATGAGCTGTAAGTGTTATTGAGCATCTTGCAGAACCAGCCGCGGTTCTTCTGGAGACTCTGACTGTCGCACTCACGTCTTATTTTTGCAACAAAACCCAGCAGCCTTCATTGTGTTTTTTTTTTTTTTTTTGTACTGACATACAAACATTTTACTGTAACGTTTAATTTTGTGCTGGAAAACTAATGTTTGGGAATCTAAAATAAAATCTATAACAAAGTTTGTACTAAAAATAATAGGGTGCCTAAAACTTTTGCACAGTATTGTATATATATATATCTAAAGTTAAAGAGTTACAAGGGTTACATAATACCCCACTTATGGAATGCTAGCAAAGAGGCTAACTGTCATGTATTGCGTTTGTGCCTCAGGTCAAGAAGCTAGCATTTAACTAGCCCCTAATCTTAGTTATGAAGAAAGACAACTGTAAAGCAATTTTTTTTAACTAAAAAACTAAACTCACCTGGGTTCATAGGCTAAATATTCATACTGGACAGTTTATGCTAGCTACTTAATGCTAATCAGGCCGCTTTAAATGAGCTGCATAGGTTTTACTACTTGGAGGGTGTTAGTTAGCAGTCTAGCTAGCTGGTTTGTACAGTATTGTTTTTCTGTCCTTGGTTCCAGTTACTTCATGCTAAGCTAGCATATGCCAGGCTTCCTTTCTGTAATAAACAGCCCACATTTTTAAAACAAAAACAACTATGTATAAGCATTGCTTATATTTCTGGATAATAAAACTATTGCTGTACAGTACATGCCACCTGTTCCTCCTTTTCATTTCTGCCCTGAGATGTGTGTAATAAAACTTCCATGCCCCGAGGTTTGAGTAATAAAGCTTCCACGAGCATGCCGCATAATGTTTATCAGTGTTTCGGAAAATGATGATGAAATACACTATTATTATGAACGTTAGCATGCAGAACCTATTTAACCCTTTTGCCCGACATTTTTACCGTATAATAACACGACGCTGCAGTATCATTTGAACCCTGGTACAATGGAAACATAAATATAGAACTATACAAACAGCAATCATTTTATTTATTATATTTAGTGATGATTTGCAGTCGCGGGCACACCACACCTCCCTCTGATCCTCTCCGTCACCTGGCGTGAGGTCACCAGAACTGTGCGGCATCTGCTCCCGGGGTCCACCTGCCCTCTGAGCTGATGCCCGCTGCGTGCGATAATGATGAGGTCTGCATGTGGGGGAGAACAAGGGGTTCCACTGCACTGGGGTCATATCTGGGGGTGGCACAGAAGGGAAATGGAGGTGGCAGGAGGTGCACAGGCGTTAGGGGAACAGTGCCAAGCTGTCTGCATGCATTCAGAGCGTCATTGGTAACGTTCCTGTGTCCTCTTGTTAAAAAGGGGTAATGGCTGTCGGGTTGGCAGGTGAGCAAGTGTTCAGCCGCTGAGAGAAGTGTGGAGAGGGCGAAGAGTTCGATGAAAGTCATGGTGGAAATGCGAATGATGGAGTTTGAAAGTCTGGACTGGAATGTGAGATCGCTGAGATTTCTGTGGTAAGACTCGATTCCTTTTTAGAGACGCCACAAACTGTTTATAGACTTTCACGAAGCAAGCCGATGGACCGAGTCTCAACAACATGTCCAATGATGTTCTTCGTATATGTCATTAATTGTAGTAATAGAATCTAAACGAACTGAATTTGAAATTGGGATCGGACTAGAGATGGCTTGAGAGGATACAGGTGTCGGGGATGGCTGGAATAATAAGATGAAAGTGCTCGGAAAATAGGTAGAACATGGAGGGCAGAAGTGCTCATAAAACATATGTATGATATAGTGGCCAAAAGAAATAGTTTAATATGGTGGATGAAATGCTCAAAAATATGTATATGTTGACTGAAAGTGCTAAAAATAATATAATATGGGGGATGAAATGCTCAAAAACATATGTATAATATGGAAGACAAAAGTATTAAAAGTAGTAGAATACTGAGGATGTAAATATGCATAAAATATGTCAAATATTTGTAAGATGAAATTGCTTAAAAATGATATAAGATGGTAGACGTTAGTGGTCAAAAATGTGTATAATATGGCGGACAAAGATGCTCAGAAATATGTAGAATATGATGGATAAAAGTGATCCAAAATGTGTACAATATGGAAGACAAAAGTGGTCAAAAGTGTATAATATGGTGTCCAAAAGTGCTCAAAATTATGTCTAATATGGAAGACAAAAGGGCTAAAAGTAGTATAATACTGAGGATAAAAATATGTTTAAAATGTCAAAAACATGTATAATATGGAAGATGAAATTGCTTAAAAATGATATAAAGATGGTGGAAGTTAGTGGTCAAAAATGTGTATAATAGGAGGACAAAAGTGGTCTAAAAATGTATGCAGGCCAAAAGTGATCAAAATTATGTATAATATGGAAGACAAAAGGGCTAAAAATAGTATAATATGGAAGACACAGATGCTCACAAATAGATATAAAAGTACTCAAACATATAGATAATATATCAAACAAAAATGTTTTAAAAAAAAATGTGTATAATATGGATGATGAAAGTGGTCAAAAATATGTAGAATATGGAAGAAGAAATGCTTAAAAATATGTATAATATGGTGGATGAAAGTACTCACAAAAATATGTAATCGTAATGTAAAATACTAATACTAACTCACTTAATTGAATTATTTATATTTTCAAATTAAATTTGATAATAAATGTGTGTGTTGACAGTCGGGTGGCACTAATCAAGTCATGATTAGAGGATTCTCCCCAATACTCAGCACTTCATTATTTTTGTTGTGCTTGGCTGATGGGAGTTTAATGCATATGATCAAATAGAATGCAGACTGTTTCTGCTTCCCGTCTAATACCACAACCAGACGTCGCTGTTAGATCTACAAATCACCAAAGGATTTCAACTGTGCTATACAACTACAGTGAAAAACATTAAAGGGATTAACATTAACAACTATAAACACTGACATCGTACAGAATTAGAACCGATTTGTTGATTTCTTTTGCTGTAGCATTGAAACTTGAGTGTCTTAAAACCCATGAATAAATACCCTGTATTATTATTAAAATGTAGTATTACTACTGTATGTATTATTATTATTATTATTATTTGTAAACTATCCAAATAAAGTGCTATCCGATATTTGAGAGATATATATATTATTTTTTTTAAAGTTTCCAGACCATTAATGTTCATGTAATGCTTGTGAATTTGCAAAACCTGAAAGGGCTTAACCTAACATTCCTTAGTTTTTCACTGACTAATGTAATACTATATTGGAAAAACACCACCATTTGGCGAACACATTCTCAGGCATTGCATAAATCTTTACATAGCAGCACTGGACAGGAGAAAGAAGAAGAAGAAGAAAAAAAAAAAGAAAAAAAAAACAAGGATGATGTCAAAACTGTGAAACACACCAGTGAAGATTTATGCTCACGTACCAGCTCACGCCTCTTTTAGCTGTCCCAAAAGCCATTCGTTTTGTTTTAAACTTAAACACAATATACATTACATAAGCAAGTTTAGCTGATACTGATCAGTAGCAACAGACAGTCTCTCTCTCTCTCTCTCTCTCTCTCTCTCTCTCTCTCTCTCTCTCTGAAGAACTTTTTTTTTTTTTGTGGATCTGAGCTTGAAGCCAGTGACTGGAGCGATGCTTACGGGGTTATGTATACATGATCCCGGCACCGTCGCCATGACAACGTGTCTGAAAAAAAAAATGTTTTTAACCTAAACAAACCTAAAAGCATGAAGACATTAAAAGCAGTGTTTAGCATCCAGTGTGGAATTTCAGATCTAGTCTACAGGTTGACGTGTCGTTCACAAACGAGTCGGTTCTTTGAATCGACTCTTTTAGACTCTTTTCGAGAGCTGAGTCAAAACTAAAATTGATAATGATATTATTATTATTATTATTATTATTATTATTATTATTATTATTATTATTACCACCATTACCCTTGCAGTGTAATTTAATGAAAACCCTTTAATTCAATGTTATATTTCTATTAAAATGTTTCATTATATTTTTTTTCTATATCTATATTTTGTCTATAGCTTGACATTTTTATTTTCTTTTAATGATATATAATTTAATAACAATTTCTTGATCATTTAAAAAAAATTCTGAGCTACAAATTCCTGCTTTTCACAATTTGCTATTATTTTACCTTCTTTATTTATTCGATGGCTACTTTCTTTGTATTATTATTATTATTATTATTATTATTATTATTATTATTATTATTATTATTTTATTCTTTTACTTTTCTTTCTATTACATTTCTATTTGCACTGTTTTTTGTTTCTTTCCTTATAAGTTTTTTTTTTTTTTTTTTTTTTTTTTTTTTAATTTGCACTGTTTTTGTTTGTTTTGGGGTTTTGTTTTTTTTTTTTTTCTGGAAAAAATCCAGAAATTTATTGTATGAATGCTCCAATTTATTGTATGAAAGGTGCTGTATGAAAACTTTTTTTTTTTTTTTTTTTTGAAATGAACATCTGTTCAGACTGTGAGACTTTGCTGCTGCGTGTGGGAGATGTAGTGTACTGTAAACAGTCAGCGTATTAGCGGAGGCGATCAGTTATCAGGATAAACGGAAATAAATCTTTTTAACGAAGCACAGACACAGCAGCACAGTAATATTCACGCAGCGATGCTTACTGTATGTGCGAGTGCACATTTGTATTACACTGCTGATTAAACAATTATTTAAATCTAGTCTATAAAATGCAATGCAACCACATGTTATTTTCTTAATCGTGAGATAGAGTAAGATTTCATGAAACAAATTTCAGCCACGCTCACCAAAAGAAGAATAATCCGAGGTCAAAAGATGTGTCTGGTTTAGGAGGGAAAAAAAATGGCAATGAGCTGTTCAGGTCACGGAAGAGTCGACTCTTAGACTCTTGCTGTCGACTCTTTGGAAATCCGACTCACTGAAAAGAACCGGAATTCGCTAGAACTATATCTAAGATACATGTTTGCTGAAGGTAAAGTGGGCGTGGATTTATTTAATTTATTTATTTTTTGGTTAACACATGATTAGCCATGTTTCCATCCAAGCTGTGAATTTAATTATGTGAAAAATTGGAATTTTGCATAAAACATTTGCGAATAAAGCACCGTTTCCATCCCAACAAAATAGTCACTTCCGATGACGCAATCTAAAATTGGCTAAATTAAAATTTCCCTGTGTTAACAACTTTCCACACATTTTATTCGCATCTGGTGTTTCCAGCCAGCGTTTTTCCGAGTTCAGTCAGCCAATCCGAGGATTATATCCAGCTCACGAAATGATTCGCTGGTTGTTCTTCGGTAACACTTAACGTTTCCGTGTGCTTTTGTTTCGAAACAAAATTTTTGCGTGTCAGTTGTGAAAATAAGAATAGACCTGATTATTTATTCATTTATGTTTTTTTTAAAACCTGCCATTAAATGTTTGTTTTTATTCACTGAAACACTTCCGTTCGGTTTGTTGGTTCTATGTTTTTGCTCACATGCGATTTTTATTTTTGAATATTTAAAAAATTTCATTTGGCAACTGATTTCGAATACATTTCTGTATATCGCGGTAAAACGGTGACCTCTGTGGTCCTCACTCGACCTAAATGAATGTACTGGTCCAGTATGTGCTGAATAATTCATTTCCAAATAGAGTTGCCGGTATAAAAGCAGCTGATCAGATTGTAAAATCATGAAATATTTAGCACAGCATTCCTGTTTTATTCCAGAACAAAGCATTTGTCATGCATAAGCATGCAGAAATGCATCTTATTCATGCAAGGTTCATTTATTAGCAACAAATTTCATGGTCTAAGAATTTTCACATTGTAGACCACCTTGCTGTTCACCGACAATGTGCCAGGTCACCAAATGTCACTACCTTTACGTAGCGTTTCCTGGTTACTAAAGTTTCATTGTAGCACCATAACTACTTACATTGTGACAACTTACATCGAGAAGACGTTACACTGGTTGCAGTGGTGGCTTGGCGGCTCTGAGGTTGCCGAAGTTTACTCCAGTCTGGGAACTTGATCTGAGAAAAGCTCGATCGGATGCGGACAAATCTGC
>JANDJT010000102.1:32648626-32660244 GCA_024331685.1 Stegophilus panzeri | reverse complement strand
ATAATAATAATAATAATAATAATAATAATAATAATAATTATTATTATTATTATTATTATTATTATTATTATTATAAATACATTTTTATGAACAAACATTTAGTCAAATTTAGTCAAACCAACGTGGTAGTGGTGGCTGTAGTTAATTCAGTAAACGTACGCCTCAACCACTCTGGATAAACAATAAAGTTCCTCAACAAGAAGTCTTTAAAAGGTGAACATCAAGATTCCCCAGAAGGTACAGTGAGGACATTGTGTCAAACTGAGGAACCCCGAATGTATCTCCTAGTATCCTTTAATTCTAACAGCATAACTCCAAGATATTTGCAGTACAATCTCTAATAACTGGACAGTGACAGCACCTTTGTTGTCTTAGCTCTGGATGCAAGAATACCGATATTGAAATTGAACTCAGTAGGAATTTCACATACGGTATTTCCATTTCAGTGGACCAAACATGTATAGCAATATGAAATGTAGCGCTCAGTTCCACGGCTAATGATACGAATGTCTGAAGTGTCTGATCTGAACTCTGAATTGCATCTCTGTATAAAAACTCATGCATCAGACAGTCCAAGTTATGATGACATTCCGACAAGCTAATGATCTGTCACTGAATTTCTTACTCGATTAAAAGTGTGGAATGTCCCATTAGTGCCAGAGCACTTTAGGCTGACAACCGACTACAAATTGAATCAATTTTGTACACAGCATTAGGCAATCAATGTTGAGCCAGGAAATAGCACGCCGGCAACTTTGCGATTGAATTGAAATAGCAAATCAGTACGGAACCGCACTATAAGGCAACACCAGAGCAGATGGTAAAATGATCAGATTTATTATTTTTCTTTCCCTTTTCCCTTGTCTCTTAGTGAGACGTTCTGAAAAAGGTCACATTTAGTCTGGTTTGGGATCTGATCCTATATCATGAAAACAAAAAACAGGAAACGGATCAACGCTTTGTGATTTTTGCATGGAGATAAATCTGAGCTGGTGTAACGTGACCCTTCACAAGCGCTTCAAACCCAGATGTCATCTCTAGGGACTGTCCAGTTTATGCACGTTTTACTACTGGAAGGAAATGCATTGTAAACTTTTTGATGTTTGTGCCGTAAACTCCAACGTCCAAAAGTCCTCGGTTTGCATGCTTGAGTCTGAGCTGCTGTTGACCGACGATTGTTTTCCCATAATGCATGTCTTCATTTTTTTATAAGGCTAATGACCTTCAGGAAGTGGACTCGCTCGACTTTTCCCCCCCTCTTCTCTCTATCTTTTTTTTCCTCTCTTGATTTATTTACAGCCATACGAAAGCTTCAATTATGATGTGTCGTATCCTAAAAAAAAGAACACGAAAGAAGAATTATCCGGGTCCACCAGTTAAGAACCGTCCCTTAGATTCTGATTCAGACTTTCCGGTGGTCAAAGCCTCCAACCAAAAGACCCCAGAATGCCATAGGTTTCATCTCTTGCCCCTGGCAATGTAAATATTGGTGCAAAATAAACATGGGAATCTCAGCGTGGAGGACTTCCTTTTAGTCATGATGTTTCAAGGCTGGGTGCCAAGGAAGAGCTCTGTGATGTCCGTAGAAGAAAAATCCTCCAAGGCACTAAAAAAAACAAACACTCTTGTATCTTTTGCACATCAAGCAATAAAAGCTTGCTTTATCCTGCTGCCTTGATCTTAGGAAAAAAGAAATGGGTGAACAAACAGGCATCATTGTACATTTCACATGTGGGATCCTTGTTACTTTAGGAGCTTTGCTTTTAGCGTGTTTTCAAGCACACGCGTTTGATTTTGATCTCGTTCCCTGCTGCACAAACACAACAAAATGCTAATTGACCCTATTCTTTGGTTCTTCCATGTCTCAGTTCTTCAGAAGTTCTTCAAAAGCTCCAGGACTTGGTGGAACACCACTGCGCCATCTTCTTTCCATAATTTGACTGCTCTGGAATTTTGATAAGCGTTCCTCTGTTCTCCCACCAAAGAGCTGAGACGAGGGAGGTGGAGAACGTGGTAGAAGATGGCATTGGATGCTTTGTAGAAAATCCAAGGGGTTCTTGTTCTCATCAGGGATTCAGTTGTGTGGAACCCTGTCTTTTTTTTTTTCTTTGCTCCAGGCTTGTCCACCTTTTCTAACCCTTCTAGGTAAGCTTCACTGGCTTGGATAGAATTTGTGATTTCAGCTAGCGATGGATAGCACAGGTCTTTCAGTAAGTAGGGTTTTTGAAGCAGCTGGCTCTTCAAAGCTTGGAGAAGTTGGTGAGCCCCAATGCTGAAGTTCAAAGATATGTGTATGCATTAATGCTGTGTGTGTTTCCACGTTTTTACGTTGGTGATTCTGAAATCTTCTGTGGGAACTTGTCAAGGAGATGACGACTTGATAAAAGTGTAAAGGAGGAAGGAAAATTCTCTCCGTTTCTCCAACTCCGCATCATTTTTGTCACGCTTGATCGACATCTTCTGCTAGAACGAGGATGGCCTCGGAATGAAACGTCAAGCTGAACGAGCATGAAAAGAATTCCAGCACATGATAAACCACGCTAAATCTTCAATCCTGACTCGGCTTGAACCAGCCGTGATGTCTCTACGCTTTATTGCCATCCTAAGCATCTGCGCCGAGTATTTCAGAAGTGGTAGACATGCGTGAAATGCACAAAGTTCACCGGGGTAGGGGTTCCGAGAGTCCGTTTAACAAGCCTCGTTTCGGATGAGTGACATAGACAGGCGTGAGTTGTGAGCAACGTATCGGCAGAAGGCATCAGAGATGAGGGGCAGTAACGTAAAAGCATGCGGTCATGAGAAACATGGCTGTGCATTTTCATCGGTGGAAAGGAATACCAGGAAGACATCGTTCTTCGGCAGCCGTAAAAAGGAACCGCTGCTGAGTGACACCGGGTGATTTCACTTGATCCGCCTCGTCTCGATCTGTCATTTCTCCACGAGAGAGAATGGAAGTGAGTCAGACGAGGAATGCGCAAGAAGGAGAGAATGAACGAGGGCTGAGATTAGATGTGCCGGTAAAACAGTGTTTTTGTTTTATCTTTGGCGTCGTGACATGTTTATGGCGAGGCATCACGGACGTGAGGGCCAGCGCAACACATCCATCAGACACACCGAGAGAGAGCGAGAGAGTCAAGAGAGGGAGGCGAAGGGCCAAGAGGATCAAGTTCCCTCAATTTCATGGCGAATCTCTTTCTTTCGCTCTCTATTTCACTGTGATGACAGGTACTGTAGATACAGAACGAGAATGAAAGAAGGATGAATAAGAGAGTGCACGCAAACATGCCATGGCACGTCTTAGTAAACCGAGAGCCTTCGTTTTCAAGCATTTCATTTGTTATTTTAGAATTTTACACGTCTCCGACACTCATCAACCCCCACCAGAGTGTGTTTGGTTCGTTCCGAAAGCTTTAACGGGGAGTGAGTTACAGAATACCGCGTCTATCTCGGATTTCTTTTGGCTTTGTTGTTTTTTTGGGTTTGTTTGGGGTTTTTTTGCGAAATGCTCAAAACCTTACTTCCCCATTATCCTGTGCGCTAGCTTTCCCGAGTGCTGTGTCCTGCCGCCTCAAATTGATGCTATCATTACTAAATTGAACGACCTCTCATTGAAGTATTGAAATGTCATGGAGATTGGCCGTGACTCTCCGAAGCCCGAGGGAGAATAGAGGGCGCTTCGGTCACTATCTCTCTTGGCAGAAATGCATTTTCACCTCATCTTCTTCCTCCGCCGGGAAAGGTCAAGCATGAAATGCACCAACTGAGATTATTCAGCACACTCAGTGTTCGCCGATCCCATCTGTACGCAAAGCTCCGTCTCTCTTCATCTCTGCTGCTCATTTTATCTTCCTGTAGCCGCCACCTTCTTCTTCTTCTTCTTCTTCTTCATCTCTTACTCTCCATCCATTCCTCCTTTGGTGTTGTTTCATGTAGGGAAGAAAAGCAAAAGCTTTACCAAAGAATACATGAGCAGTCGACTGCCTCTGTAAGTTAAGTTCATTTCTATCCCTCAACACTGTTGAATTCTCGATTCTGATTGGTCCAAAGGACGTTGATTCATTTTCTGTAACAGCAGCTCTGCAGTTTTTATTTTATTTCTTTTTTATCATATCTTATCAAACAAAAGGTTTCTGATGGAATTGATTTATAGAGTGCTGTGCAAAAGTCTAGGCACCCTATTTTTTTTTCTTTCCCATACTAATTTTGTTTGAGATATTTTATAACTTTTGCATTACTGGGTCAGTAACAAACACTGTATATACGGATCACTTTTCAAACAACAACAAAAAAAAATGAACCAATCAAAGTCTCCAGAAGCACCAAGGCTGATTCTCCAAGATGCTCAGAAAAGCTTTTTTCATGATTCTCCTTCTCCAAAACTGCACAAAATGTACCTGAGATTGCTGAATTTTTATTAATGTTACGCACCAGATATTGACTTTATTTAGTTTTGTGCTGTTTTCATCTCTTTATACAAGTTTAAGTTGCATTATTTAAGGCATCTATGCTTTACAGCATTTCTTTACATGTGTCTAAGACTTGCATAGCACTGTAGACTTTTTGCACAGATACTAACTTGTTTTGCAGATGTTCCGCATCATTAAATGTAACAATAAACAGATAAAAAGTACAAATGGTTTATTATTTACTAAATTCAAATGCAATTGTTGCCAAATTCCTGTGGTATAAAGAGGACTAAAAACACTTTGGGGTGGTAAAAGTAACTCTGATTTTCCTCATTTGGGGCTCAGTGGAGCCAAGTGGTTTTATTTTTATTATTATTATTATTATTATTATTATTATTAGTGGTAGTAGTAGTAGTAGTGGCCTTAATGAAATGGCTTGGAAATGGAAAAAGAACCTGCAAAACATTTAACATTGTATATGATGTCATACATATGCACACACTTGTCAAACCAATTATAATACATTAAAGCAGTCAATTCCCAAATAAAGCAATTCATCGCTGAGAAAACGAAAACCGGTCCAGGTAATTAATTGCGGCCTCTGCTGTGTTCAGTACTTCCATTCAATTGGAAACTTTTTTTTTTCCTCCAAGACACTTACTCGAGTTCCACGTCCTTCAGTGGATTTCAAAAGCCACAGATATATAAAGTGAATAAATCAAAACCATTTGAAGCACAAGGGAACCTCATCCTTTCTTTTATTCATGAGATGGCGGTTGTCTGTTGCTGCTCGCTGAACAACTGCCTTAATTTAAAAAAAAAAAAAAAAAAAAAAAAAAGTGGGGGGGTATGTGTGGGGACGGTGGGGGGGGGGGTTTCTAAAGAGATGGCCAAAGCCATTGGTATAAGCAACATTATTAAAGCATTCTGTAATATGAACTGGACTTTCAGTACCAGCCTCAGGCAGTGCACTCCTTGTTTCAACTCGGGGAATGGGTGTGTAAGATGAGAAACAAGGCTTTCTAAATGACTTTATTGTTTGGATTTTAATAATTGATCGATCCATCAGTGGAAGAGTGCAGCGCGAGCGTGTCTGGTGTTGTTTGCGGAGCGGATGAAATGGCGGGATGAGATTAATATAAAGCGCGAAATGAAGCGAACAGACGCTGCTGGAGCGAACACTGTTGGAGTAAATACAGCCAACAGTCTGAGTCTTTTACAGACAACCTCAAGGAATATTAAGCATGTATAAAATTACCTGGCTTTAACTTGTACGTGTTTAGCTCATGCATAATGGCTTGGGTCTTACAGAATGGATCGTATTCAGAGTTGGTGAAATTGCACAAAGACAGAAACGTGTTTAAATTATATTTGATTCTGACCTATTTGTTGTAAGCACAATATTTAATCATGACATACATATTATGTCATTTAAATACACTTAATATGGAAATATGGCATGCTGTTTAAGGGCAATATTAAGTATATTAAGAGAGGTGCTAAGAGCTATAGTTTAACTGTAGCATTTATGAAATTCACTGAAGGGGAAAGGACACATGACATAAAAATTGACATGATATTTGCTCCTGGTAGTGATGTAAGCACGTTTTTTCAAAATATATCCCATCAATGACATTGATCAGATATGTAATAATGCTCACAAAGTCCCTTTTGAGTGAGCCGGTGAAGTCTAGACCACATGACTGTGTGCGATACAAAGAAAGTAGCCCGTATTTAGGAATTTTTTCCTTTATAAGTTGTTATTTTCTTAACAGTTGTCTAATGGAAAGTCTTATAACCAGTTCATCGCCATGTTTTAATCTCAATAGGCATCTCGGAGAATCTGAGAACTCAGAAATAAGTTCTATAACCTCTACAATTTTGGTGATTTAGACCAAACAAGTGCAAAAGCCAGAGATTTGTCATGACAGGAGATGACAAGCAGCACAGAACAAAAGTTAAACACCAGAGGTACATGTGTATGAAGTAATTCTGAGCAGAAGGTGGACCGGCAGTTGACCCACGCGAGCCGAGTCTGAACGACTACAGATGTGTGCGAGGGAAAACTCAAACGTCTGAGAAGCTGAGAGAAGGGTTTTTTTTTTTTCTCTTTTCTTTCAATTTTGTCTAAATATGAGAGCACACATAGAGCTTTGCGCTAACCTATGGCCAAAAATCGGGGTGGGCCCAAAGGAATTCGATGTTTAAAGCTGAAGGAGTCGTGTTCTCGCATTCAATCACTGCACTCGTGAGACTTTTGGCAGCTAAATAACACCGTAAACATGTTTCGATGAAGGAGAAATCATATTATTCAGTAACCTCTATGAAATATTCAGTAACTACAGTGGAAACTAATAGGAAAAGTATTCTGTATTGTATTCTGGTTCATTAGAAGAGTGTGTGTAACAGATGGGGAACTTTTCCTATGTTCAGACGTCAATGTTACTGTTACCTATAGCGCATAATTACCGTAATCCACCAAAATACGCATAGTTCTGACACTGTTCTTACCTACAGCTGTGAAGAAACTAAAGATAACTGATTTTTTTTTTCTCTTTAAAAATCCAGGCAATTTTCACAACTGGAAAAGGTGAAATGGGTTTAATGCCTTTTTTTTTAACTAGTTTTCTACTCATTAATATAATATAATATATCAGCTATTTGAGTGCAATTTCTTACATGACCATAATTATTAGACTTAGGGGTTCAAGCACTGAAGGATTTTGCTTTGGTTTTCTCCACTAAACTGAATCATGCATACCAGTGTCATAGAGATATGAAATATGGTCATTAGTAGTACTCCCTCCTACTACTTGATCAGCCTGATAAGGGCACTAAATTGCAGGATTTTAGGTTTTGTCCTATATGAAACAAGGAATGTACGTCTGACAGCCAAAAATCCTTGGTTTAGGTGAAACAAGAACCATTTAGCTCCACCCACTTTTTGATTTTGAGCTCATTTGCATACTGTTATTTTAGCGAACTAGTACTAGGATTTCTGGCATATCTTAACAAAATTGGTGACTAAGTACTCAGGAAAAGTCTGCTGTAACTCATGACATATATGAAATCGATTGGCATGAATCTTGAAAGCCGTATTCAGGACTAGATTCGTGAGGTGATTTGCTAAAGTTGGGGTGTGGTTAGCCATTAGGGGTGGGGTTAAGATTGAATTGCTGTTTTTCAGGAATTGTAAGTCTGATCAAGCTGATGGAAAAAAAAAAACAAAAAAACAATAGAAACCCTCACTGACTTATATAAAAAAAAAACGTTTTTAATGGTTATAATGGGAATTGTATTGGTTTGAATGCAAACTGTAATGTACCCTGTGGTCATTTGTAAATCTACTGGTAATTTGTTGCTTTCTATTGGTGGCATTTTATGTCTAGTGGATACCATAAAAAACCTATGTCCATAATTCGTCTTACTACGTAACGGAAACCGTTTGGTAATGGTTTTAATGGTTAACAGCTGATGGGTTGAAATGGTATTTGTAATGGAAACCATTTGAATTTTTTGTGATGGTTTCTATTGTTTGTTTGTTTTTCAGCGGAGAAGTGAGTGGATTGGATCAGTTTTAAATTCAAAACTCAATAGCTCAAACAAGCTCTTGTTCTGTTGATGAAATGTACAGGAATAAAAAAAAAAAAATAAGGTTCTATGGCTCTAATAGATCACCAGAAGTTTAAAGAATGAGCCTAATATTTGGATCGGTGGATTATAACCATAAAATAAAGCTGTTCTTTTTTTTTTCTTTTTAAATGAAAATGTAGTGACTGTTAAACTGCATCATCATGCCTCAATGGAACCAAAGGGTATAACTGAAGCATAAACAGCAGTACATTTTTTTAAATGATTATTTTTTATTTATTCATAGCCGAAGCCTCAAACGCAGCGAGACTGTTTGATTCAACCTCTACCAAATGAATGCCCTACTGACCCAGACCCTTTCTTTAGAATTGACCCCTCCCAGTTATCTCCATCTCAATTGTTCGCAACATAAGAACTATTTTAGAAATGGACACAAAGCCACTTTCCATGGTTTACCATCCTGATGTGTTCACAGGTGGTAGTGTAAATAAGAAATGGATGAGGCTTTGTCCTAAATGGAATTGGGCCAAGCATATAAGGCTTCATGTCGGAGAAATTATTTTTACATTGTTCTACTTTCACTGAAAAAAAAAAAAAAAAAAAATGTAAAGTGGGTCATTTTTAAAAAAAATCCCAAACAGGACATGATGTGAATGTGAACGGCACCCGATCGCTGGGAAAACAAACACAGTGCTGAGCAGTATACGGTATGTAAGGAATAAAGAGAGAAAATGGGATGACAGCAGGCATTTATGAAGCAAGACTGAAAGCAGGATAGCAGCAGATGTTTATGAACAAATGCCGAGCGGCAGCAGATGCGTGTGAGTGATGACAGTCTCGGGGACACGCAAAGATCAGAGATCATCCTCCGACATCGCTGCCTTGACTATTGTGGGAAATTGTTTTTCGCCCTTTATTTAGATGAAGAAAGACTTTGAATAACATTTCTTTTGTTTTATTTCCACAGAACAAATGTTCTTCAACAGTAAACAACAGCGTTATGACTTACACGTTACACCCGTAGTTCGAAAATGAACCAAGTATGAACCCCTACCTTCAGTTCCACCAATACCTGTCTACTGGTGGTGTCTAAGTGGTGCTATAACCCCCAAACTTTGGAATTTCATCCCTTAGAACCTGCATAACTTTCCATTAGTCTTACATAACTTCAGACCTGAGAGTTCTTTTTTTTTTAAAAATTATTATTATTGAATTCAGTGCCTGATTTTGTATTGAAGTAGCATGTGAATCCTGTCAAATTTCCCAATCACATCTGTTTACTATTCTTTTAGTAACACTTTATTTAAAGGGTGCCTAAATAGAGCCTTTAAGAAAGCAATGCTGGAGATTTTCTGAAAAGTTGTTTTTTTTTTTTTTTTTTTTTTACAAAGCTCGTGAGCTGACATTCGAGGTTTTATGTTCTCTGGTTAATGAATGATATAAACATAGCAAACTCAGTGTCGTGTGATTATTTTTTACTACTCCACCATTATCCAGTTGTTGTCATGGTTACCTCAAAGGAGGTGTTCACACTGCTATAGTCTTTTTAGTGTCTTACATGCAGGTCTAACATGCGGTGAGAAGGAGGGATGACAACACAGGCAGGCAAAGTTAAACAAGGGAAATCCATAATCAATGAGTTAAACAGGCAAGGGTCATAACCAGGAAGTACATGAATTGATAGAACTCAGGAAACAAGGCTCAGGGAATACATAGCCAAACTGATCAAAGACTAACACGGAACAGGTGAACACAGTCAGGTAAAAAGACAATGACAATATCAGGGTGGAGACAAGGCTGGGACAGAAAATCAAAAAATGTACTTTTACAAACTTTTCCTATCAGAACTTTGAATGTATATAATGAATATATACAATACTGAATATTGAAATATTTAGAGAGCTCTTCTTATAGGAAGTATATACATTTCCTATCGGAATTGCTTAAAAATCTCACACACACACACACACAGTGTGAGTCATGATAGCTGTCGCATTTTATTAGTCTCTGGTTCATTTCTCAGCCACACAGCCGTCTGTGTGTGAGTGTGTGTGTGTGTGTGTGTGTCAGAGCTGGCCGAGCGAATCTCCTTGTTTCCTGGACGAGCCGAACACACACCATCTCTCTGAAACCACAGAGGGGGCCATTACTGTACCTAATGATACACACTCTGCTGTCTTCCTCTCACAGTTTATTACATTACCAAACAAACAGGCCTCCCACAACACAAAGCGCACGCGATTAACAGACAATGCAAGAGCAAACATCTGCTGCAGAAAAAAGGACACGAGGACACGAGACGAGATGCAGCAAAGCTTTTCGAATTCCATCCAAAAAAACAAAAAAAAAAAAAAAAAAAAAAAATTTCTTACCTGCCTTGATGTTATATTAGAGCCAAAAGTCTGAATACACTACCAAGTACAGATTAGAATATTATCTTTCCAGAAGAAGTTACTTAATGATGTTGATTTCTAAGTAGTTAAGTATTGGATGATGCAATTAAAACCAATTAGTTATGATTAACCAGGCTTGAAAATATTAGTCATATTGTCTTAAAGTCTCTAGCATTAGCTCTCATGCTTCTCCATTACATGTGATCAAAAGGTTTTGCGAGTAATGTCCCTGCTGAAAAAAAAAAAACTATAGAAACCCTCTTAGAATTTGTAATGGTTTTAATGGTTATAACGGGAATTGTATTGGTTTTAATGGAAACAGTAATGGTCCCGGTGGGTCACTACTGGTAATTTGTTACCTCCTATTGGTGGAATTTTATGTCTAGTGGATACCATTAATGGTAATGGTTTTAATGATTAACTGATGGTTTGTAATGTTATTTTGTAGTGGACGCCATTAGAATTTCTGTGATGGTTTCTATCGTTTGTTTGGTTTTTTTCAGCAGAGGTGTATCATATAAAAATCACAAATGATTGGGAAGGGAATTATGTACATGAGAAACTCTGTGGGAAAATTGAATTGAATTTATTTATTTTTTTTTAAATAAATGATTTTTTTTTGTAGAAAAACATGCAAAAATAAATCAAGTAGGGAAAAGAAAATACATGCAGTACATGAGACAGATGTAGGAAACACAAATTTTCATATCCGCGTGTGAAGCTCATCTGACGTTCTTGAATTATAGTCTCGATAAGTATCGATAGGAAAGATCCGCAGGATTTTTTTGCTCTTTACTGTATGATCACATGCTATTGTTAAACTTCTTGAAAAGGCTGATGACTGAGTGTTTGAGCTTTCACTTAATCATAATTAGGTCTTCATTGTTCACGTCTTCTAATCCGCCTGTCGTAAAGATATGTAACGATGGGTGCCATTCGGGACGTGATGATGTGAAAGCCGTCACAGACGTAGTGCTACTCTACACACCTTCGAGTGCTAAAGTGTTAAACAGAGCCATTTGTAGTGATGTCTAATCATCCTCCACCATCATCGTTCTGAATGATCAGAACATGGAGCGTGATGTTACAGTTTACGTAACATGACGGTGTGATAAATGTATAGCTTATCAGTGACTACGTTTACATGAACGGCAGTAATCTAATTATTGACCTTACTCTGAATAAGACAATATTCTGATTAAGGTGTTTACATGAGTCGCTTTTAGAA
>JANDJT010000102.1:32636645-32648141 GCA_024331685.1 Stegophilus panzeri | reverse complement strand
GGTAGTTTCTTAATCAGAGTATTGTCTTAATCGGGTTAATATCGGATTATTGTTGTCCATGTAAACGTACTGACTGTTGCAAATCTGGTCATAATCTCTGAGTGTAAAACATTCATCCATCCATTTTCTATAGCGCTTATCCTACAGGGTCGCAGGGAACCGGACAGCATCCTGCAGCATCACCACCTCACTTTTTCCTCCCTAAGGAGCGTTTTATTGCAAAGCAAAAGAGCTGGACGAACGAATATCATCAAATCAGCCGTTAATTCCTCCGGACACACCAGTCCGAAACGCACTACGACCTCGCGCGTGTTGTTACTAAGAATATCAAGGATCCTTTACTCTAATAGTAGGACACAGGGTAATCTGGTCCAGCTAACTAATTTGCTCACCAATTGATGGTTAGTGTCCAGCCAGCTGTGAAACTCTGAGATAGAGCATGGAATAGATAGATAGATAGATAGATAGATAGATAGATAGATAGATAGATAGATAGAGAGAGACAGACTGCAGAGAAAGAAAAAAACGGTAGGAGAATGCATTAGATCTAGCAGCTGAGTGTGTTTAAGGGACAACGAGCAGGTGTGTGAGAGTGAGGATGGTAATTGATGAGCGAAAAAAAATGACATTAAAACCACAGTCGGTGTTGCAGACCTTGACAAACATACATGTCTCTCAGTCTTCACATAGACTGCGTGTGAGTGTGGGAGAACGCGAGAAAGGCAGAAAGAGACCGCTATGGAGGTATGTGTAGAATGATTGGGTTTTCATTGCCTCACATTCTTCCTGGATTCCACATATGTCTAGCTCTTTTAGAGTCTAAATTAGTTTCATCCAGAGATCAACCCTTTGTTTAAAAGAAGCTGTATCTGAAGCTGAACAGAGACAGCTTCGCTTTTCATCACGATCTCTTACAAGTCATTCTAAGGATGTTAGAACTAATATCTAGCTCTCAATAAAAAACGATTTAAGGTGACTTTAAGGCGACTTTCATTCCACAAGTGAGGGAGAGCCGCCAAACAGTGATGTAATACCACTGTTTTCATAACCTCCACCCAAAGACTTTCGACTCGGGAAGGCACAGGTAGGAGAGCGTGCCTTTTTCTCCTCTACATGTCTTCTGCCCGAGTCTTCTCTGATGGAGTTTTATTGATCGGCTCTGCAGAAAACCACACTGCACCTTTAGAGAGATTTTTCTATTGTCCCTTTGATAACGGAAGAAAAAAAAAATCATAATCCTAACAGCAGGATCCCTGAACATATCCATCTTTACAGCCATAGGAGAGCCAAAGCAGCTGTAAAAGTGACAAACATATTATCAGATATGGATGAGTGAAATGGACAATGCTGTGACAAATGTCTTTCTCTACAGGGATTTTTGACGTGCTTTCCTTCCTCTCGAATGCCGTCCAGCACTACTTGCATTATTCTGTTTCATTTGGTGAGCAATTTTCCAACTTCAGAGTGCTTAGATGTGTATTTCAAGGACGTATGTACTGCATAATTACTGCACCATCATTACAAAATTGGATCCCGGGTTGCTGGATTGGTGCAACTGGGTCAACAGGTCTATAGATGGCCATGGTGTATCACAGACTTCCTGGCTAAGCTCACCTCAGGTTTTCTGACCCTTAGCACTGGATCACCTCATGTTTGTGTGCTATTTTGCTGCTTGACTCCAATCTTCGGAAAGGTAATGAGCCCTCGTACAGGCGAGTGGTGTACCAGCTCATGTCCTAGTGCGGGTTGAACAACTTGGAGATTTCTTTATAGGTTGGTCAGGTACCACAGATTTCCTGGCTAAGCACACTTCAGATTCTCTGACCATCAGCACTGGATTGCCTCATGGTTGTGTGTTTTTGCATGGGTCCACTTTCTCTACACTAGTGACTGCACCTTCAACGACCCCCCGTGGAAAAGTTCTGAAGTTTGCTAATTATGCAAGAGCCTATGGTTTCATCCATTATGGTAATGAATCTTCATACAGGCAAGTGGTGGACCAGATCAAGTCCTGGTTCAGCCTTTAGCTGACCACCCACCTCAACTTGTGATGCCTTGCACCTAGAGTTCCTGAGATAAGCTTACAAATATTAAGAATGTGCTGAAGATGAAAGAACAAATGTCCTTGGAACAATTCCCTGATACCGCAAATGGCAATTAAAGGTCCACATACTGACCAGATGATATACTGAAGAAATTTAATTGCTAGCACTGGTCGTACATGTCAACCCTGCCGTTTATAGTCCGTTCTTACATCGTTCTTTAGTATCTGGCCTTCTCCTGTTAGGTGGTTAGCCAAACAACCTCAAACTAACCATTCAATCTTTAGAAAAGATCAATGGACATGACCTGCTCATTCCTGACATACCTTTACTCGAGCAAAGCCAAATGCGAGCAGGCCAGTTTGTCATCAACCCCTTCCACACTCTTCACCCCTTTTTCAGCCTTTTTTTTCCAGGGGAAATCATTTTTACAGTGGGGTCTTTGAAAGTGCGGTTACTGGCGTAGAGACAGTAGTGCACGGGCGATAGCACACAACCTTGAGGCGATCCAGTGCTAAGGGTCAGGAAAAAAATAAAAACTTCTTGACAGAGACATAGTTTCTTCCCTGTAACCTTGTAACCTGTAACCTTACTCAACACTAGACTGGTCAAACTCCCTTAACAACTAACCCACACCCACCCACACACACACACACACACACACTCTGCTACTGCTGAAATACTTTCTGCCTCTATATGTGTTAAACCGTATCATTTTATATCCTTGTTTTTTCCACATATTTTTTACATATAAATTGCAGGGTCAAACTCCATCCATTTTCCATAACGCTTATCCTACACAGGGTCGCGGGCAAGTCTGGAGCCTATCCCAGAGAATTCAGGGGGGCACAACATGGGGGATAACCTGTACGAGGTGCCAACCCATGGCAGGGCACAATCACATACACTACGGACAAAATACGGACAACAAACGTCGTCTTTGGAATGGGAGAGCAGGCTTTCCACACGATTTAGTTATGGTGAAGCTCTAAGTGACAACAGTGCATGTTATAACATTCACTTGTTTTGCAATCGTTTTATTTCTCTATGAGGACCCTTTTTAACAGATACCATGGATTGGGGACTGCATGGTACGTCACGCCTGTGCGACGGAGTGTAGCTTAGTGATCAGGTACTAAAAAGGTTCCTCAACAGACTTAAGATCGCCCCCTCCCCTCGTCAAAGTTCACTCATTCCCGATTTGACGATTGCAGTTCAATTCCGACCAGCTTCGCCGACAAGTCCTGTAATGGAACACAATTAAGAGTCTGAAAATGAGTTTTCTCATGAAAATGGTCTTGCTGGTTGAGCACAATTGCACTTGGCAGATGGCAGCAAGCTAGTTCATCATCTTCAAGGTATGTTCGGCAAACCACAACTTTTCTCACCCGTCTTCCCACAGGTGGAAAAAAATGGGTTGTCCAGAAAAAAAAAAGCTGTGGAATGTCATCCGCTTCATGTGTTATAAAAGATACAGCAGATCTGGGGGAACTGAGCAGAATAATTGTGCAGTCAGAGGTTTTCTGGTTGGAAAGGTTAACTGATACTACACTAGTATTTACACAATATGGAGCACGATGAACCTCATTCTCAGCACACAGATGGTGTCTGTCATATTCGATACTGTACAGTAAGTAGGAAACGATACATGACTGGGGATGCTGTTGTAGAAAAATCATCAAAGATGAGGTAGTGTGATGCAGCCAGATGTGGAGCTATTAGAATTATTAATTAATACTAACCTGTGATTTTGCCTTGGAGTCCACGCCATGTTATAGAAAACGAATCAACACCTTCTGACCAATCAGAATCAAGAATTCAACAGTGTGATGATTTTGATAAATGTTTTTTGGGGTTTTTTTTGCCTTCACATTGCTACACGGCACAAGATGTACACACATTCCATTTCTCAGTTTCGAATATTTGCAAGGGATGAGATAGTGGTGAAATATTTGCCCTTATTTGCAAAATTCTGCCACTCGTTCTTTGTGTGTGTCTTGTTTGTCTCGTTTGATTTGAGGCGAGCGCCTTGTGCATGTTCTACCCGAAGTTACTGTATGTCTAGGGTTTCTAGTATCCTGCTACACTTGTTTGCTAGTCCAGTCTGCATTCTGTTTTTGTTGGTGTTGTTGTTGTTGTTGTTGTTGTTGTTGTTGTTGTTTTTGACCTCGTCCTACTTGTAGATGGATCGTTGCTGTGTATATGGCCGTCTCGACTATCCATGCTTGTGCTTTGACTCCTGTTATGTTTGGAAAAGATTCTGCACCAACATGACATCCAACCACCCCTGTCTTCTTTATGATACAGGTTCCAGTTTTAAAGAACCAAGTGACTGCTTCATAATAAGGTGTATTTTAGCATAGTCCAGGAATAATCACTGTGACCAGTGTGATTCAGTAGGAGTTGGAGATCTACTCTAACGTTATGTGACAGTCCTATCCGAAACTGATTAAACAAAAAGAGGTGGTGCTGCTTCTTATTCCTGTAAGGTGTCTCTGGGAATCTGTGTAGCCTTGAATTATAAGGCACGGCTCATGAAAAGAGTATTGGGTGTGTTGTAATGTTCTCTGTGAGTTTGCTGTTAAGTAGTTTGTACCCCCTTGAACTTTGCTACATGCTGTAGAGTTATAACAAGGAACTGAGATCCACACAATGAAGCATGGTGGTGGTAGCCTCGTGGTTACTTCACTGATTAATCCCCTTTTTACGCAGTCACTGACTTTTTGGTGGACGGCCTTCTCTAGGTAGAGTCACGATTGTGCCATATTCTTTCTATTTTTCATTAATAGTGCTCTATAGGACGTTTGGGATATATATATATTTTTTTTTCATATATATTATATATATAAACCAAACCCTGATTGATACTTTTCCAGAACATTGTCCAAGACTTATTTTGGTAGTTTATTTGGTCTTCCAGGAATAGGTGTATTTTTTTGATTGAGATCACGTGATGCTATAATTGCACGCAACTGGTTGCTTTTGTTATTTGTAAATACTTTTGCAAACTATACTGATGTTTCCCTCCACTTCAGTACTATAGGCTATTTTGTGTACGGTCATGTAATCCCAGTTATGTCAGTTCCAAGTTGTAACGCTACAAAATGTGGAATATTTATGCAAGCCACTGAATACTCAGCACTTAATCATAAGGATTCTGCATGTTCATTATCACACATTGTCGATTTTTATTTTTTTATTTTTTTTTTTTTTACAGTTGGGCATGTTGGCGCTATTCAATTTTAGAAAAAGAGAAGAAAAACCTAATCTGAAAAACAGGTTGAAGGGAGACAGCACCTTCGCTTTTACGCTTCAATCAAGCTTTCCCATTCATTTCTTGGACAAAAGCGAGTTTATCTGGCCTGCTGTCGCGTTCGCTTGCTTAGGCGTTCTGCAGTTTTTGTGTTTAAATTGCGTCTATTGAGGCTCCTCGAGGGAAGGCCGAAAATAAAAATGAGCTCTTTGCACGCCTGGCACTGGAATTTACAGCAGCTTTTCGCCCGAAAATCCACTCAATACCAATTCGTTCAGCTGTCAGCGGGCCTGCTCTGTCTCTCCCCGGGACGCCGTCCTGCGCCTTTCGCATTATTCTGTTTGTCTTACATGAGCAATTAGAGAATATGCGAGCATTTAGACGTGTCCCCTCCTTCAGACCCTGACGGACCATGAAATGTTTAATTCATGATTTTCAACACACAGCAATCACCGCTGGAACCGTGTTATGGAACCGTGTTTATTCATAAACATGGGCGGCGGTGTTGCATATGCATGCAAAAGCAATATTTCATGCAACTTGATGAGCGCACGTACATGGGGTTTTTGTCGCTTCTGTCGACTGGGATACAGAATCCCAGGATTCCTGAGATTAAATGCAATGTCAATCCTGGGGAAAACAAAACAAAAAAACCCCCACAGATCATTTTTGTATGATTTGTTTCATGAAACAGCCTGCTGTGGCAATCTTCAGAGCATTACGTGAGGAAGAAGTGTTAGCGCTTCCTTTTATAAGGCAGGATATAAGGCAGGGGAGAGCTACAAAGCTAGTCTTCAAGCTGTCAGATTTACTTCTATATTTAGCTGTAAAACCTCTTTAGCAAACCCAATGAACTACATCTAGATTTCCAGACACTCATTTATTTATTTTTTTATACTATGTTTATTAAGAAATGATCACAGGCATGGTAAAGAGCCCAATATAACAATAAAGGCCAGACATTTTCCTCCTAAGCAAATTGCTTGCTTTTAATATGGAAATGTATGAAAAGGTCAGCTACAAAAAAAAAAAAAAAACACCCAGGGTGCAAATTAGAGTCCTAAAAATATTTTCCATGAAAGAGTAAATCTAACATTCCATGGGCAAAGTCAAACTTACTGTAGCAGCTCTGAATAACGTCTCTCTTATAGTCACTCCAAACTGTTCAGCTTCTTAATAATCTTCCTTTTTATTTCTTTTTAATTCCAGCAAATAAAGAACTACACTGGCTGGAAATTTCCTTGCTCTAAGATCTTTTGAAATCTCCAACATGTCTTCTACTAGTACGCTTTTTTTTTTTTTTTTATCAGCAATACAAATGGTCCTTGTAATTTGCTTTGAGTAGATCTCATGTTGTCTTATAAGTCATAGGTAGGGAATTTATGAAGGTTTGATTTTATAGTATTTTGTGATATCCTGGGAAAATCCACTGGACGTCATTGTGGCTGAACGTCATCTTGCCTACACTGGAAGAAAAATAACGTGATTAAACTGATGATTTGATCATGTATTTTCACATTTATGCAAGTAATATTATAATAATTAGTTAACAATAAAAGGCCAATATAGGCTTTTTTATAGGACTGGATATATTAACATTGTAATACACTGTAGAATGTGTTAACTAAGAGTTTTGTATATCATGAGAGGTCAGTGTTGTTACTAAACCATGACTACAAGTAAGTGGAAAAAATTCTTGTATCAGTAAATCCATATGAATAAAAGTGTTATGGGTAATGAATAAAAAAAAAATCTTCAGCCTGAATGATGGCCTGCTTCACGTGCATCGATACCTCTTTGGACCACATATCGAGAGTTCCCATGAACAGCTACCATATGCAAATTTAACACTTTGAATCAACTCCAGAGCTTTTACCTCCTTAATTTGTCATGAAGTGATGAGGAAACAGGCCGCCACCTGACCATGAAACTGCTCATCGGTCAATTGTCCAATTACTTTGGAGCCTGTGAAAATGGGGGGACTTTGCAAAAAAAAATGGCTGTAGTTCCTAAAGGGTTAATGCGATATTTTTTTAAACTAAACCTCTTGAATTAAAGATGAAAGCCTACACTTCAACTACACTGCTTCATTTCAAATCCATTGTGGTGGTGTACAGAGGCAACACTACAAATTGTGGCGCTGTCCAAATACTTATGGACCTAACTGTATATATATATATATATATACACACACACACAGTACTGTGGAAAAAGTTTTAGGCACATGCAAAGAAATGCTGTAGAGCAAAGATCCCTTCAAATGAATGAAATGAAACGTTTCCAAAAAACGAGGGTATTAAAACAAGGTTGCTAAAAGTTCCTAAAAACAAGGGTATTAACTTTACGCTATTTGTCATGTATGTCCACACATTTATTTATTTATTTATTTTGGAAAGTGTGACTCCGGGAAGTGAAGCAGCTTGACTGATTTGATGTAAGGTCCTGGAACCACCAAATTAATCTCTATTTGTCCACATCATCATTAAGTCTAGCATTAAAACACGGCGTCAGACTGCGGTGTTCGGCCACGAGATCTTCCTAACTCCAAAAACAAACAGTGGAATATTAAAAGCAGCCATCGATAACAGTGAAAGCTGTCATTTGGCTGACTTTCAAAATCAGCCAAAGCGTAATAAATTGCCGTACACATTTACTTGTTAAACAGACCTACCATGAAGCATTGCATGCTAAATATATCAGCGATAGAGAGCTCATTATGTACATACAGGTTAGCTCACTGCCTCAGAGAGAAATTCAGTGAAATAGCTTAGTTTATGCTGAGTCATCATAGTTTACCATTCACGCTAACCGCCTGTTCTTCCTCCGATCAGCCAACTGCTTGTCCTAGTGATCATAGACCATTAATTTTTGTTCCGAACACTTTGTGAGGCAAATAACAGCAGGAAACGGAAGTAATAAAAATGATAAAGTGTGTCTTTGAGAGCCATCAGAGAGGGAGCGTCATAAAGTTTGCTCACTGAGGTATATCTAATCTAAAACAAATTCGGGAAGAGGGGGGTAAAGAAATCCTCAATCTGGACTTTTGTCCTAAGAATTTCTCCCAGTGGATTCAGAGCAACATTAGCAGGATTTAGCTCCAGATGGAGCATTAAT
The DNA here is from genome assembly GCA_024331685.1 of Stegophilus panzeri. Taxonomy (NCBI): domain Eukaryota; kingdom Metazoa; phylum Chordata; class Actinopteri; order Siluriformes; family Trichomycteridae; genus Stegophilus; species Stegophilus panzeri. The sequence goes on along the minus strand of JANDJT010000102.1, from coordinate 32,639,732 downwards.
TTCTCTCAGGCATTAGATCCTAATGATCTGATCTGATTTCTGAAAAGATATTTATATCCATATCCATGCCAAGATATGACAAAGGAAACTGAAAGAACTTGTCCAAACATTGTAGAGGTGGGGTTTGATATTTTGATTTGACCTTATACAATGTGTAGCGTTTTTATTTTTTTTTGTAGACAGGCAGTGCCAATAAGACTAAATAAAGAATAGCAACACTGCATCCTGCTCCTTTGCTGGTGACCGCTTTATGTTTGCATTAGAACTAAGCATGGCTGAGTTTCCCAAACTTTTCAGATCTTTTCTGAAGGGTCCTACATGGAATCATCCAAGATTCACCAGAGATCCAAAGCCAAGAACTTGTTAGGGCTGATTTATATTTGTGCACTGAAGTATCTCTGCGTTGTGATGTAGATAGGCGTGAAGTGAAGCCATGACATGCTAACATGTAGCATATCTATGCTGCTGTGTGTCAACTAGCCTTCAAAAGGTGTGTCCAGTTATGTAATTGGAAATGCTGTGACGAGATTTTGTACCTTCCATGGGTTTAATCAATGGTTTTAGAGTAATATTGCTAGAGGAATGGACAAACCAGTATCCAGAGTGCCTGGTACAAGCAGTGTGGCCGAGTGGATAAGTAGTTCTAAAAAGCTACAGACCTCTACTGATTACTATACACAGTGAAACGTGTTGAGAAAAAATAAAGATGCTAGCCAGAATTTTGGATGTGAGGACAAAACACCAAATCTGGTAGCAGAAATTTTGGTCAATGACTTTATGCTGCACTCAATGTGAAGTTGCAACTTGTAATTCCCTGCCTACAACCAGTAAAAACTACCAAAAACACCCCCTCAACTTGAAATTTCAACTCACCAACATGGGGTAGTATTCTCAACTACCTGTCCTTGTTTACAGAGTGACGTCAAATCAACGTGGCCGCTCACACTGCGAACAGTCTCTATTTTTAAATTAGTTGATAGCAGTATTGACTTTAGAGGAGTTCATGTACAGACACAGTATCTGGTTCAATGTATATTGTACAGTTGTCCATTGGTGTAGGGTTTTACTTAAAAATCTTCCACAGAGACAAAGTATTGGTGTTAGATTGCCTCAAGAGTGTGGTATGAAGTTAACATACAAAGTGCCTTCCATATCCTTTGTTACTCTGACACCTCTCTGCTAGGTAAACACATTTTCTCTGCCACTTGGCTGGAGAGAGAGATGAAGCCTGCTGTCACTTGTGTCTGTCCACCTCATTTAATCTGGCACTCAGGGCACAAAACGTTCTCAAGAAACAGCAATCTGTTTATGAAAACCACCATGACTCGTTGATGACCGGTTTGAAACACTCCTTGAATCCGAGCTGGAGGAGGGAACTTAACATTCCCTAGCTACCTCCAAACTCTAGACGTAAATATTCTAGCAGAACTGAGTTATGGATAATGCAGACTCCAAAACAGTTAAGTAGCAAAGAATGTGTGCCTTCATGAGACAAATCTGCACCATATGTGTTTAGATTTAAGAGAACGGTCGCTCCAGAAGGCAATAATCAACCAGGAAGTCAGACTTTACCGTATGGCAGGCGATGAAAAATGCCTGCAGTGGGGGTAGCATATGATCAAAGTGTCTCCCTTTAGCAATAAGGGGAAGTGGAATCAAATACACACTAGTCTACAGGTACATTTATTCCTAGCTCTAATTCATTGTGTATATGTACAGCTGTAAATCAAAATTATTCAACCCCCAGTGCAAATCAGGTTTACTGTCCAAATTTACAGACTTTCAGCTGTTTGCGATGAACAAATCAAAACAAAAGCAACTGAAATATTTCAACACAACGAATTCTTCAAGTGGTTTCCCCAAATTCAACTGAAAATGCAACTTATATTGATTTCTCCAGTTTCAAAATTATTCAAGCCCTTGAATAGAGTCTTTCACAACAGGCACAAATATGCAAAACAGGTTTTGTCTCAAGCACACCTGATGCAACTAATCAAGGACTTCACTAGTTGCACCAGGTGTGCTTGAGCTGGAACACATGAAATACCTGAACTGGCTAGGGGTAGAAAATGTATGAAATACTTGGACGGGAAAGAAAAAGGAAGCTATCAACGGCTGCAAGCAGACTTCTGAGAAGGCAGGTTGTGAAAAACCCTCGAGTGACTGCGAAAGACCTGCAGCAAGACTTGGTGCAACAGGCACTGAGGTTTCAGTGAGCACAGTAAGGCGTGTACTAAACGCAGAAGGTTTCCATGCCAGAATTCCAAGACATACACCACTACTGACCCAAAAGCACAAGAAAAGTTGCTCAAAATCATATAAATAAGCCACAGGAGTTTTGGGATTCTGTTCTGTGGAGCGATGAAACAAAACTGGAAGTTTTTGGCACGATGGATCAACGGTATGTCTGGAGGAAGAAGAATGAAGAAAGAACACTGGGGCAGTTGTGGCTTGGTGGATAAGGCTTTGGGTTACTGATCGGAAGGTCAGAAGTTCAAGCCGCAGCACTGCCAGGCTCTGGGTTACTGATCGGAAGGTTGGGGGTTCAGTCTCCACTGTTGGACCCTTGAGCAATGCCCTTAACCTTTTCTGCTCCAGGGGTGCTGTATCATGGCTGAACCTGTGCTCTGACCACAGATTCCTGACATGCTGGGGTATGCGAAGAAAATAATTTCACTGTGCTGTAATGTATATGTGACTAATAAAAGACTTGTTATCATTGTCATTATCATTATCAGTCAAGCATGGTGGTGGCTCGGTGATGCGCTGGGGCTGCTTTACATCCTCTGGCACTGGAAACCTGCAGTGTGTGGAAGGCCAGATGGATTAATTTAATTATCAGGAAATCCTAGGAGATGCCGTCTGTAAGTAAGCTGAGGCTTGGGTATCATTGGACCTTCCAACACGATCCCAAGCATACCTCAAATTCCACCAAGACTTGGTTGCAGAAGAAGTCCTTGAAGATTCTACAGGGCCATCACAGTCACCTGACTTAAACCCCGTAGAAAAACTCTGGTGGGATTTGAAGAAGGTGGTTGCAGCACGCAAACCCAAGAATATTACTGAACTGGAGGCCATTGCTCATGA
>JANDJT010000102.1:32622560-32633391 GCA_024331685.1 Stegophilus panzeri | reverse complement strand
GAAGATCAGATCACATTTTATGACAGATTTATTCAGAAAACCATGAAATTCCAAAAGGTTCACATACTTTTTCTTGCCACTGTAAATGCCACATGATGTTTTTGTTAATTGGTGAAATGTAAACTTATTTGTCTATAATATGTAATATATAATATAAATGAGTGGCGTGTCAACATCTGCATTTATATCCATGCATAAGACAGCAGGAGATGGAAAATGTTCAAAGTGCACACTGTTCTTCCTATTCTGTCCTAGTCTGTTATGTTGTAGGGGGCATTTATTTTCGCTTCCGTGGTTTAGTTGCCCAATTAGAAAGAAATCACTGCAAATCAATACAACATTGTTCAGACTGATCACCTTTGTCCAATGATGAACAGTTTTTATCCTGATGAGAGTGGTTTCTTCAATGATGACTCCGCCCCCCCCCCAACCACAAGGTCGTAAAGATCATATCATGTGCTCTGACATTTACTTCCAGCAGATTTCATACAGTATGGCTTGATTTTGGACTACACGATCTCTACCACCATCATCAAAACACCAACTGAGGGAATATCTTGTGGAATAACATGTTGATGTTCGTTTCTCCAGTACAGTTCGAGAGTCTTGTCCAATCTAGGGCAGATGTTTTCAAAGTATTTCTCCATGAGGCCCACTTCCTTTCCAACCCCCCACCCCCACAAGAGTGCTGTTTATGACCAGAAAAGTTTTGGTGAACGGAAACCATTCTCCATTTACCTAGAAGGGAAGCGCGGATGCTATATCTTTCAAGCAACACTGGGCAAAACATTACTAGTGTGACATGAGGGAAGGGGGCGGGGCTTCCAGAGAGTGTCAGTTCAAATCAGTGAGTTTAAATCAGCTCTTTTGGATTGTTTGGGATTATGGTCCAGTGTACTCCAGTGTATAGGACTTGCTATACAGTCATTTAAATATTAATTTTTTTGCTAACTAAATTGGTGTGCCAATTTAAAACATCTTATGTACAGAATTCCTTATGTCTGAGGGATTCAGAGTACCATGTTACTTAGCTACAACATTTCTTTTTTTTGATTCCTGTAAGAGCAGATAAAATAGAAGACAGTCCTTCTATCTCCACTCAATGAAATGCAGACTTTGGAAGATGCTGTGCTTGAAGTCATGGTCTGTACCGATGCATAAATCAGATAAGATGTATTTCAAAGACTAAAGGGTTTGGACACACAAATACAGTCTGTTTTATATTTGTGTCACTCATTCAACATGGACCTGCTTTCCATTGAAACTAAAGTCTCATTATTACAGGCAGAGCGTATACTCTCGGACGGATCAATATTATAGCCGTGATTTAACGCTGGCTGTGGCTTTATTAGCAAAAAAATGTTTTATTGCTCCAGATAATGGCTTAATCTGACTCCTGGTAAGTCGTATCTGCTTTTCGTCTTTCCTCCTAGCGAAAAGTTCTATTAGGGAGGAATGTGAACTCCGACGTGTGGACAATTCGAGCTAACTGACGTGAAGTAATCTATGCAGTCATGCGGATGTCCCATGATGACCCGGCCTTATTCGGAGATTGCGTCGATGTTTTCTCTCGCTGTCTGTTTAACTGATATTGATTAGATTAGTCTCTCATATTTATACACACACAAAGACTCGCACTCTCTCTCCCCTGACCCCATTAGCAGGTCATGGGAGGATGCCGTGGAGAGGCGAAACGTGTCGTGTTATCTTCTAGTGACCTCTCGGAGTGAAAACATTCTTATCAAGCGCCTTTCTCGATGGTTAACCCCTGGAATCTCGGGTTAGGAAGTTCCTCCTGTGGTTTCTACATTTCTCCTGCAGGTCTAATCTCTGTCAACAAAACCTCAAACGCACCTCTCGGCTCTCATCTCATCTTTAGGAAAACTTTTTTCGAGGAGGAAAGCCTTTAAACAAATGGTTGAATTAATGACACCTTAAAATAAATACCTGATCAGTAGCTACGAATAGTAGCTATACAATAGTAAAGGTGGGGGTTAGTGGTTGTAGCTTGTCTTAAGTCCGTTTGGTTCAATCCAACCGAATAGCTACGTCAATACTTTGGTGGTTTTCTGACAGTGGTTTCAAGGCTAAGTGGCAATTTTTTTGTGTGGCATTTGGCTTTAAAGCCACATCCACAGGCCATGGTATTGACATTGTAATGAAATAATGATGGGATCAGTGGCGACAGGGGCATGGGTGAAAGATCAGCCTGGCTTGCAACTCGCAAGGCCGGATCAAAGCCATGCGGTTTCATAAATAATAATGTTCGCTGCTACGCCTGATAAGCCTGGCGTTCTTGTTTAGACAGTGTGTCCTTAGATAGACTCCAGTCTTCTTCCTCTATCACTGTCAAACATGAAGCGCTTTCCCACCAAGGAAAGATCAAATATCAAAGAACCACAAGAACGTTGCCGGAATCTTCCGTTTCGTTCAGATCACAATGAGCCGTTTTTAAATTTTATGAAAAAGTCGTCTAAAAGTGGAATAATATTAACGATATGTTTTGTTGGGGTTTTTTAAAAAAAAAAAACAAACAAACAAAAAAAAACACCTCATTAGTCATTGCGTTAATTAATGTACGTTTTGTCATGTGCTGTGAAAATGTCATTTTCTTTTGAAATTTTAATGCAAGTAATAAGTCGAAAAGTTCGACAGTATGGATTGTTGGTTCATTTAGTCGGATGTTACTTGAACATTCTATTATATAAATCGCATTTTCTGTAGTAAAATTAAAAAGTTGGCATTGTTCATTCTGTCCTATTGGACCTTCTCTAATGACGTCACAACAACAAAATGTTTTGTTTTTCCTCTCAAGTGGTGGGAAATCAACATCTGAGGTCATTTTGTTATGTGGTCACAGGAAAATAATTGGTTACAATCCCAATGTGAATTATTTTCAGTTTTCCTCCTTGTCAACGACAGCAATTTTTAAACAAGTATCATTTTCCATGAATTAAGAACGACGTCATAATGTTTATCCGTTTATAGTTGCATCTGATGTCGTGGAATGTCCGTGAAACAAATTAGCTCCTGTTTTCCCTTGCGTTAGACCGTGAGGGTCATAATTATTTGGACAGGGACACAATTTCCGTACACCACGACAAAGAATTTGAAATGAAGCACTCAAGATGTGATTGAAGTGTATTATCATGTTACATTAAGCGTCTAGGAATAACCGCCATTTATAACAAAGTCCCTCCATTTTCACAGGCTCGAAAGCTATTAGATCGCTGACTGATAAGCAGTTTCATGGCCAGGTGGAGGCTGGTTTAGTTGTCATTTCATGACGAATTAAAAAGATAAAAGGTCTGGAGATGATTCCAAGTGTTGAATCTGCATTTGGTAGCTGTTTAAGGGAACTCTCAATATGTGGTCGAAGAGGTGTCGATACACGCGAAGGAGGCCATCGTTAGGCTGAAAAAACCAAACAAACATTCTTATATTTTTGTTAAACCCCTTGAATAAATGTTGAAAGTCTACACTTCAATTACATCTTGATTGCTTCTTTTCAAATCCATTGTGGTGGTGTACATAGGCAAAAATTATGAAAATTGTGTCACTGTTCAAAGACTTACTGACTGATACCAAGCACTGACACTGGAGACTCCTTCCATAAACGTTAATGTATTAACAAAATCAAAATAACAACAGTTATACATTACCCGTTATTAAATATGTTTTTTTCTTGATACTACACTGCAAAACCTTATATCTCAAAATATCTGCAGGCTAATTCATCCGATATTTCTCTTATTTCTAGACATTTTTCTAATTTCATGCTGTCTTCTGTTCTATTGGCAGATAATTTTGCTTATTTCAAGCATTTATTTCTAGAAAGTAGCAACATTATTCACCAAATAAATTCCCCCAAACTGAGTGTTTCATGAAAACCATATGTTGTTGTTCTTGTTTTTCAATTTCATTTCAACACCTTTTTTGAAACCGACCTTGCTTTGGGAAACTCCTACGTTTTCGAGAAATATAAATGTGACCTCAATACTCATATGAAAAACATTTTTACAAGTACCTTATGTATATATGTATGCACGCAGGAATGTATGCTCATTCTCTAAATATACTCTACGCCCCCGAATTTGTGGACATTATGTCTGCGAGGTCAGGTTATATATTTCCATTTGTCCAACCTAAAGACCTTCTGTTCATGATTAAACATATAAAATAAAACAAAAGAAGAACTAATACCAAAATATTTCAGTTTTATAAAAGGCTCTGTGGTGATGATGGTGATGAGATGTGATACAATGGCTAAACATTGACCCCTAAACCATTCATATTATGAGTAATCTGCTTATGAGAACAATGCGAGTTTGAAGTCGCTGGATTATTTATGTATCGCTCATCTGGGGTCGGCGAGTTCACGTCTCATTCGGCCGACCGAATCGTTCCTGCGGTCGTTCTTTGACATTTTATGCAACAATCGAGAACGTTTTTGTTGTGCCTATACGCATTAATTCATTCTTCTTTTCTCTCATGAATATCAAATCGGTGACCCGTCATATCCGTCGTACCTTAACCCCCGGCTCGATGCAGGAGCGCGACGTGGCCGCGGATTCTCATACCTGACCTCCTCATGAATATACAATCAATCAGAGCCGAGCAAACACGTCATGGTGACTTTAGAGCAATGTGACATTAAAATGTCACTCCAGGTTGCATTTGCATGGATCAAAATTTCCGGTCATTTTGGTGGCGTATTTCCATTAGAGCCGTACCAATCGCTCTTGGCCTTTTGCAGATATAACATGGAAATGATGAAAAAAATAAATAAATAAATCCCACTGCATGAATTATTACATTTGCATCAAAACATTTTTTTTTATGGATTTTTATTAATTGAATTTGTTCAAGTAAAAGCTAGATCTTCTAGAAAGGAATTACAGCTGTAAAAAGTATGTGGATAGATTTATTCACTCAAAATACTTACAAAAATAAGATCCAAACATATTTCAGGTGAAGTATCTTTTTAATTCCTTCTCTTGAAACATAAAATTTATCAAATAAGATGCAGTTGCAAAGTGTCTGAAATTAAAAGTTTTTTTATTTTTTTTTTTATTATTATTTATTTATTTATTTTTACTTGGAAGGTGGTACGAATGTAAATATACTATTAGAGAAGCCTAGTATCATTTTTGCTATGTAGGCCATTTCAATTAATGAACGCACATACCACAGTTCTATTATCGCATATTGTTGCCATATGGCAACAATTACGTTTAACCATTTTAACAGAATACTCAAAATATATAAACTTGTTTACATGATAAAAAAAAAAATAAAAAAATGTTAACTTATAGTGATAGTTCCTTATTAATATTTTTTCCTTTTAAGTAGTTTTGCCTAAATATTGAAAAATGTATCAATTTTGAGAACCCTCAGATGATGACCTTCACCATGTCATTGCAGAAAAGGACTGCCACTTCCTGGTCATGTGACATGGCTTTTGTTGTTGTTGTTGTTATATCAAAGTTAAATCCCTTTTTTTTTTTTTTTCCCCAGCAGTTACATAGGAAAACAGTAATTTTGTATTATTATCTATCAAAAAAATTGGAGATTGTTAATTGTTGCCATACTGTACGTAAAGGGTTAACACATGATTAAACAGCCTGATTAAAAACAGTGTGCTTGATTTACACTTCAAGAGCAAACAATTATTTGTTTATGCATCCTTTAATTATGAAAGTGTAGACATGATAGTACAATCTGTTAATAATGTACAGTATATATCCTTTTTTTAAAAAAAAAAAAAAAAAAAACCTAGACAAAATATGGAAGCGGGAGTGTCAAAAATGAACCCAATGAGAGAATGAACTCATGTAGGCAAACACGTGGGTAAATAATCATTACAGATATAATTCCTTGTTCCTAAATACTGTTAAATTTAAAGTTTTGTAAGGAAATGAGCTTGGCAAACCACCAAAGTTGTACTGGTATTAAGTGGCTCAGTGTGTTCCAAGGATGTGTACATTCCTCACACCATCACACCACCACCACCAGTTGAACTCTTGACACAAGGCATGGATTCCTGCTGTTGACAGCAATTCTAACTCTACCATCTGTACATCGCAGCAGAAACCGAGATTCATCAGACCAGGTGATGTTTTCCAATCTTGAGCAGTCCAGTTTCATTGCCCAACGTAACCTCAGATTCATGTTCTAGGCTTTTCTGTGGGTGTAGACCATCCACGTGATCATTTTCTGTTTTCTGAGATGCTTTTCTGCTCACCGTGGCTGTTAAGACCGGTTATCTGAGTTACTGTAGCCTTCCTGTCATTTTTCAGGTCTGATTTTCCTCACGATTCATTTCTTTTCCATTCATTTGTTTTCATACGGCCTAACGTTTTAATGCGTCTCCATAGGATTTCCCCCATGTGATCACATGTCACGTAATGGAGGTTAGGACGGATGCAATTGCAGTTAAGAGCTTTAATGAAGATTATAATATCAGGAGGGCAAGGCAAAAGACATGAACAAAGACAGGCAGAGATCAGGCAAACAGGCTAGAGCAGGTAAGACTGAAATCAAGGTCAAAGGAGTAAACAAAGTAAAAAAAATTTTTTAAAAACAGGCTAACGAACACTAGAATAAGGCTTGGGACACGGCAGAGAAAAGCCCAACTGAGCATATACTTCACAAAGACATTGCCTGTGAGAGTCTCTTTTATGTGTGGTGTGATTGCGAGAGTAATTGGGAACAGGTGCCTCTGATTAGTCCTCAGGAGAAGGCGTGTCTGTGTGTCGTTTTGGGAGTTGTAGCCGTTGGCCATGTTTGTAGTTTGCGGTGCTTTCTGGGAAATGGAGTTGTGCGTTTGCTATGACATGACATCACTTGGTATGATCATGTGATTTTTTTAAGAGTAAATGATGCCACATCCTATAATGAAGTGTTGTCTGATTGGTCCGTTTTTTGTTGTGGTTGTTTGGGGTTTTTTTTTTTAAAGATGGTGCAGCTTGGTCACGTTGTCTTTTATGCATTGTGATGGAGACATATAATGGGGACATTGTAATGGGGACACACATTATTTTCATTAATATGAAATGCTCTTATATGCTGCTACACCAGAAACATGAGGTACAGTGATCCAAACCGATGGCATACTTTTCACGAATCTCTCAAGCCTTTATATACTGTTATCTAACAGAAAGAGCTCATAACAGGCCCTGTCGTGGATAAGCCCTGCTTTTCTAAAAACAGTAAAGTAATAAGGTTGTCTTAATGCTTAGAAAAAGATGGTGCTAATCTTTGGATATGATGCTTATGCTAAACGTAGGAAACGTAGCCTTTCCGCCCTCACGTGCAGCGTATTAAGCACGGCGTATACAACTGACATCTATGTCAATGGAATCCATGACCCATATATTATTATAAAATCCAATTATGGACCTCCAACTTCTGTCACTCAGAAAGCTCAAAAAAGCTGCCTCTCAAGAGCTCTGGCTTCCCCCGAGTCCAAATTCCTGATGTTATTTTAACAAGCAGTCCGTTTTAAGCCCTTTAATAAGTCTTGAGCACTTTCTTATGTTGACCTAGAAGCCAAAGGTGCTAAGTTACTACATCTGTTCCCCCCCTCCCGAGGCTAAAAGTTAGCGAGCCCATACGTCCTGAAGTGTTTCGTTCCTCTTGTACCAATGCAATTTGTCAATGTTAAAAATTTTGATTGATTAACGAGCAACACATCATACTTTTTCACCTCTTTATAGCTAGGTTTAACTGCTACGACTACAAAACAGGTCAGTTACTGTTATTATTTTATAACAGTCATTACCTCACCGGCCGTTTTTCCATTTTTTTTCCCCCCCTCTCTCTTAAGTTAATAAGACAACAAAACGCATGAAACCTAAATATTGAACGAAATATTATTTTAAAAAGCCTGCTTGAAAGTATTTTCTGTGTACTTCTACATGCCTGCTTCAGTCTCACGGGAAAAGGAAATAGAATATAAAACATGTGTTATCTATCAATATATTCAACTGTAACCCCGCCTCCAAATTTGATTATTACATATACGTTCATTTTCTTGACAGATATTTTTTTCTTACCACTATCCAGACTTAAAATTTAAAATGTTTTAATGTAATGACTTTTAATACTGACCTTCTTTAAATACCATGGTTGAACAACACCGCATAATATCTGAAGTATGTCAATCGTTATGTATATTTTTAACTCTATATTGAGAAATAAGAAGTTCCAAATGTTTATTTGCATGGTTTTGGGTTAGTTTTGTTTGTTTGTTTGTTAACATGATCCTCGTACAGTACAGATGATGTTTATAAACGGTCAACGATGTCACTGTATGTGAACATGTCTGTTAGTTTGTTTACTCGCATTTTATTGGGTACCGGCTATACTATTGTGAGAAACAGGATTAACCAATCAGGATCATGCATTATTATTGTTGTTGTTGTTGTTGTTGTTGTTGTTTTTTTCTGTTTCTCTTTGAAAGCTTTTAGACAGCTAGCTACACTCTGAGCTCCTGTACTAGAGGAGAAAACGAAGTGGACATCTGGATTTATAAGATGAAATGCCATGTCCCCTATTACTAACATGTTATTGGAACTTTCATCAAGGTCATTTGTTTATTACTCCTATTACCGCTATTAACGTGTTAATCGTGTCTTAAATAATGAAATGAAAAATTCTTCACCAATCTGGCGTCCTCCCACACTTTATAAGTACGGTATATGGCACATGTTAATTTAATTGTATAGCGCATGCAGCAAATTTAACATATTTACTAGATCTCACATCCACATGCTAAGACTTATTTAGCTAAGAAAAATATTTATCTATAAACAGTGCAGACTTTCCAGGTGTTTGTTCAAATTTACACTAAAACACATTTTTTTATTCGTTCAAAGGATCACAATGATAATTACATGACCTTAATTTATGAATTGTGCAATATATTTCGGAATAAAGGATGTGCACATCTATATTTTTAACGAACATATTGTTAAATCTTGTTAACATCCTGTTTTCTCGTCTTGGTAACAAGTTTGAGGACGACGCTGAAGAACGGACAAATCCAGGATCGTCCGTTTCAGTAGTCCGCGTATGAAGAGCGTGCTTCTGGACATATCTGCATGGCTTGCTTCATAAAACGCACTCGGCTATTAAATATGCGCAAAAATGTGCATACACCTCAAACTCTGGAACTATATCTCTCAGCTGCCTGACTGTCCACTTCCCCTGTGCTTAAAGGGAAGCTTTGAACTGTCATGTAGCTGTTTCATCTCTCAGATCATATGTCTCGCACTTCCCCACTCAGCCCAGGTGAGATGACCTCTGACCTCTGCTCCTACACACACCATATTATTTAAGCAGACATGTGAGCCAGGCAGCAGGTGCTGGTGCCTTTGTTGAGTGACCTTTGACCTTGCTGTCATGAATAACACACTTACACACACACACACACACACATCTCCATGTATGTATATATGCAGAACATTTATAGATAAACAGTGACACAATAAAAAGAATAAGCAAGTCTTTATCAAGGACGGCTTAAATAATTTTCTGTATATCTCTCAGCCTTCATTTTAGAAATCTGTAATTGATTACTCTTCCTGTCAGTATAGCGGAGTCGCTACGCCACAAGCCATGCTACTAGCTTAACTACATTTTTAGTAGTCGTAGCAGTATATGAGCTGTATTCAAAATGATATAGCTTTGAGTAACTAGCGACATTTTTCACCAAGTAGCAATGTAGTGTGACAAAAGTGAAGTAAATGTTACTGCGTGCAGTAAATTAGCTCAGGAGTAGCTTCCTCGGTAGCTTTTTAACGGTAGTTAACCGCTTTTTCTTAGTAGTTTCTAGTGTAGAAAGTGTACTATGGCTGTAGCTAACTAGCTATCTAGCTAGATGAATCCAGAAACAAACTGAACCCAAAGGATTTTTGTTTTGTTTTGTTGGTGATTGTTGTTTTCCAGGTAAGTAATGTAGTAATGTTAGTGTGCATTAACGTAGCTTCGTCAGTAGCTTCAATGTAGTTTTGTCTTAGTACGTAGCTTGTAGTGCAGCAAGCTCCTTTATCAAACTGGCTGTATTTTAGCTATTTTAAAGTCAAACTAGCTAGCTTTTGTTTTATAGTTAATTAATGTAAGTTTTACTGCGTAGTAAACTAGCAAAAATATCACAGTAATTTTCCTCAATTTGACAAAGTAGCTTCAGTGAAGTTAGCTGCGTTTTCTTAATAGCTAGTAGTGTAGCTAGCTTTTTTTCTTTCTTTTTTAGCAAAAGGGTACTATGGCTGTAGTTTAGCTATTTTAAAACTAGATAGATAGATAGATAGATGATTCCAGAAACTGTTTTACACTTAAGTAACGTAAGTTTTACTGCATACAGTAAACTAGCTGCACAATAAAGAAAAACTATCACTATATATATAGATTTTTCTCAGATTTACAAAGTAGATTCAGTGTAGTTAGCTGCATCTTAGCTAGTATTGGGGGTCATTCCTATGTTCCCAGGGTCCCAGTTCAATATTCCGTTAACACACATTAACTAATTGTTTCCAAAGGTCTTATGTAGTCAGGACTCGTTTTTCCAGGGCCCTATTAACTTTATTACCTTTTAACTTTAAACACCAAAAACACATTTAAATGAATAAGAACATACATTAGCTTAAAATCCATCCTTCATCCACACTTGAATTTTATGAAAGTTATGAACTTGGAAAATTAACTAGGTTGCACATGCTGAACCCTCATTTGTGCTGCTCTAAAAACAGCTGAACTGGAAATGTTATGAATCGACCTGGAATTGGACGTGTGTCTATATCGTCTCAACACACTGTGAAGAGGACGGTTC
>JANDJT010000102.1:32610559-32621951 GCA_024331685.1 Stegophilus panzeri | reverse complement strand
TGTGGGGTGAACTGAAGAGGAGAGTCCACCAGCGTGGACCTCGAAATGTGAAGGATCTGGAGAGATTCTGTATGGAGAAACGGTCTCAGATCCCTTGCCATGAATTCTCCAACCTCCTCAGGCATTATAGGAGAAGACTCAGAGCTGTTATCTTGGCAAAGGGAGCTAGCACAACGTTTTGACTAAAACAGTGCCAATAATTGTTGCACACATATATTTAACAGAGATATTTTTGGATAAACCTGTGTTGTGTTTGCAATTGTTTGACATCCATGAGAGCAGAGTATTTTAGTGATTTATTATTTTTTTTTTTTTAACAAAAGATCAAAAGGCTAAACAATAAAGACAATTTTCACCCTGGCTAATGGATGAGCACCATCAGATTAAGGAACCTGATCAGGAAAAGCATTTTAATATATTGAAATTGTTTATGTATGATTTATCTGATCATACGCCATGACTAACCGTGTAACAGCCCTAGTCTGGAGACAGCCAGTTTAAAAAAAAAAAGAAAAGAAAAAAAGGGGGAATTGAGTTCATATTGAATAAAGAATATATTCTAATATAATTACACGTTACATCTTGGATTATGAAAAATAACCTGATTTCACAGTTCTTTGTGCTTGCTATTAAAACCCAGGAAGGAGAAAATTAAGTTGATTTGTGTGTCGCTGAGGGCTCAGCATTTCCTCGCTGCACATTTTTACATTCTTCTCCCAACTGCACAGAAATCAGATGCCCTGTGAACATTCTCTCCTCAAAACCCAGCAGCTGTTGAACGCTGACAAAAAGCCTTGCCTTCGGCATTGTTTCCTAACCTTGCAGAGTCCTGTCTATTCTCACAGGCACAGCTTCAAGCCGCAGTTTACTTTCCGCCAGTTTGAAGCCTGTCCTTCACTGTTTGGCTATAGACCTCACCCAGATCCCTTCTCTCTCTCTCTCTCTCTGTCTCTCTCTCTCTTTTCCCATGTTTAGCCGAGTGCGCTGACAGATGTCGCGATATTCATGAATATGTGGCGTACACGTCGCGTCCACGGGCCTTTGATCCTCGTTTCAAAAGAGACGGCTCTCTGCGGTGCTCGCTGACTCATTGCACATTTGCCGCCACAACCTGTTTGTTTTATGGAAGGGAAACGGCTGTGTGTCGCACGCAGAAACACGAGGGCGGCTCGAATTAGCCTCCCGTCACAGCTTTTTGTCTTCTTTCACTTCAAATCATAGTGCCCTGATGAATGTCGTACTCACATGGACTGGTTATTCAGCTAAATCCATTTTCCCATATTTTTTTTTTTTTTTCTGGCCCTGAATTTAGCCCCACCCCTATCTGCTCAGCTCTTTCTCAGGTAACTGATAAGGTGCTTTACTGTAGCCAATATGAAGGAGTGGAATCAAATGGAGTGTTTTCTTTGCAAACGAGTCTCTAAATTTGCGGGTCTCTGAATTTTACTTACTGCTCCTTTAAGGAATTAATCTGTGTTTTAACATTTGCAGTTATTCATTTGGCAGCAGCTTTTTTTTTTTTTTGCTTTCTTTCTTTCTTTCTTTCTTTCTCAAAGATGTGAAGCATAATTCAATCCAACGATAGAGCCAACTATAATACAAGTGCTGCCAACTGAGAACCCAGAGGAAGAGACACGGAGAGAACATGTGAAAATTGCAGACAGACAGTAACCTGATCTCAGGATCCAACCCGAGGACACTGGAGCTGTGAAGCGGCGACAGTTTACAAAGAACAATACAACTTACTTCTGAACGATGCTTTATTTATCCCTTCTTACTTTTTCATGACCAGGTAGCACACTTAATGTCAGGATGACGTTTAACAAATAAAACAGGATGTGAGGTTATGTTATGTTAAAGGAAAATCATGAATGACAGGGTGGTGTTATGCAGCCTGACGTACAGTTTACCACCCTGAAGTTGATTCTTTTCCAATAACAACATGTCCCAAGGTGTATTATACCTCTTACAGAATAGAAATTTGTGAACAATTTCAATGTTCAATATGTTAAAGAACAATATCTGTTTATAGCTACATTTAATGTTAATGTTGTAGCAACAACAACAACAACAAAAAAAAAAACAGCTTGTGTTGCCAAGAAACCAGAAAGCGTGTAAACTCCACTGTCATGAAGACTTCCTTTGGCAGTACATTGCAAAACACTGGCACTGGTGACTCCTTCCATAGGTGTTTAAATAAACCTCTCTTTACAAAACACTTTTTTTTAAAAAGTGACCACAATATACTGTAAGTCCCCATGTTACTATAGAAACTATAACATATTGGATACCACTCACATTAATATAAACCTGTGATATGTAACGGACACTACTGTCAGAGCTCCTGTAATAGAAAACTAATCAACACGTTCTGGCCAATCAGGATCTAGACTTGAACGACGCTGCGGAAGCAATACTTTACTGAACCAAAAGACAATTTGAAATGTCGCACATTCATACGGTTAATGATAACAGTGTTTGATACAATTACGTACAAAGAAAAAAAAAGAGCAGTTTCATTTCTTAATTAAACTATATGTCCAGAATGTGTTCCACATCGCAGTCTGACAGCGACACTCAGCAAAACAAACCTAGCTGATCTAAGTTGGCGGTTTCAAACACACTGACTGGCTCCAGCGAGCCTCGTGGTGTTATGGTACACGGCTCATTTATTTTTCTTATTGCCACTCGTAGCACAAGACCAGATATGTGTTTCATTAGATTCTGTTCTGACAGGCAGAGTGTAAATACATGCGTTCCCAGTTTGAGAACCTGTGCTCGAGCTGAGCTCGCCAATGCTGCTTTGTCTAATCTGTTGTGACGCTAACAACAGTGCAGGAAACTAGAAAACAACCTCCGAAGCCAAGCGAGAGCGAGCCGGTAAACAAGATGGCGAGGGCAATCGAGTGACACTTTCCCATTAAAAACAATGAAACACCACCGTCTGCAGCGCGAGAGGCCGCGCTGTGCCCATGACCCCTCCTTGACCCCTTGAGAGAGAAAAAAGCAGCCATTTCTCTATTCAGCTCCATTTCTCTTTTCATGCCTCTGCACTTCTCTAGGGCTAGTAATGATATTGGTTTCTCTCATCGAGGCCTTTGAGAAACTGCCCAGGCTTTTGTCGCAAAAGGAGATAGAGGGATCCTCTTGCTCTCACTGAGGGAACAGATGAAGAGAAGAGCCCTCATCCATAGCCACCTTCACTCTATAGGGAACAAAGAAACCTTCAACCAAGAAACCTCAACTGGGTTTTTTTTTCCTGTTATCCCAGTGGCGTCTGGACAGAAAATATTTTTGACCGAGTCTCTTGAATGGGAACAAAGGGTTTTGTACTCTTCCAGTCTCGTCAACTGTCTATTAATCCTCTCGTTATGAGGCACTTAAAAGACTATTGCGCTCGAGTTTATCTTCTGTGCTCAGCCCTTCAACTGGAAAAACACAAGAGTTTTGTTGTGTACTCTGCGCAGCGGGTCGAATATCTTGCCCACGGATTTTTAATTAAACTCATCAGTTTTACTCAACATGCATATGCATGTTCGGACATGAACTGATCCATAGGCATAAAGTGTATGAGTGTTGTGTTTATATATTGCTTCATCTTTTGGGATAAACATTTACGGTTTTGCTGTAGCATTTAGAATTGACACACTTCGACTAAATGAGAATAAAATTCACTCAAAAGAAAAGGAAATTCACCGAAGGGGAAAGGACGGGGGACCTGAAAGACACATTTGTGTACGGAAGCATTTACTTTCTCTTCGTTCCAAATGTATCTATCCTGGGAATTTATGAACCTTGTTCTTGTTAACCAATAAAAACAAGTGGGCGGAGCTGTGGGCTCTTTGTTCTGAGAAACAAAATGGAGTAGCTGCTTATTGTTAGCGGTCACAACAGATTTTTGTCTAGGTTTTCTTAAGCTGAGTTGTTTGCTGCGCTTTTTTTGGCCATAAATATATACTGTACATCGTAGAACAGTTCTTTGGTCGTAAGTTGAGATCTCTGCTACGATGTTCATCTAAAAGCCACCAATAGGATGACGGCATAGAATTACGCAAAACTCAAAGAACAGCTAGAGTATAAATACGGTAGTGGTAATTGAGAAACGTAAATAAAACATGCTATTGTATAGAGAAAAATCGTTGTATTTATACTGTATATTGCTTCAGCTTTTGATATCATTTATGGTTTAGCTGTAGCATTTACAGTTTACACACTTAGACCAAATGAGAATAAAACTGACCCGAAAGAACTGGAAATTCACTGAAGGGGAAAGGACAGGGGACCTGAAAGACGCATTTGTTTATGGAAACATTATTACCTTAAGCTCACTTTGAGTGATGTTTGTGTTTACTGTATGTGAGCCGGTTTTCTGCACGAGCTTGATTACGTAAACTACACACAGGTCTATCGGAAGGGTTCTTCATCGTATAATCTGCCCTGGAGCACATACAGTACATCTGTAGAATTCAGCCAAGATTTTATTTGGATCATCTTGCACAATGTAACAGATGAGAATCTTAAATAATAATAAATAAAGACTTCTGTAAGCGTGAGGTGTAGTAAAACTAGCTTTACTGTAGCTTTGTGCACATCTGAGAAAAGTAAAATAGCCATCTTGTCCATGGATATATTCTGAAAGCACATAAAAATGTCAGAAATGCCAGTTTTTTTTTATAAAATATTCCCATATCCGAGGCTTGCAAACCGCTGCTGATTTCTTAGATGCCCATTGTTATAGTCAGCATTACACCATCAGAATTAGACGATTGATTTCCCGAGCTCATTTACGCAAGTTCATATACGATACAGTACGATACTGTCACAAACTTGCGCTCATTCGTGTATTTCTCCACTTAAACATTACCAGACCAGGCCAAGCCTCATGAAAGGTTGATTAAATACTACAAACCTGGAGGGGGAAAAAAAAAGACTCCCTTTCTTGCACTCTCACTCTGAGACTAACCATCTCTTTGACCTCAACCTGTTTCCTCCGCTGCGTAACGTGCCACAGTGTAATTGCGGCTGGCAGGGCACACTAGAGAACCGGGCTAATTTAGCAGCCACGTTAGCACAGACGTGACATGGCTAAAGTGAGCCAAATAGGGCAGTGAAGAAGCACGACTCCATCTGCTCCCGATGGGAGATCACACAAATGTACATAGGCATAAATACACAGAGCGAGCCTAACACACACTCATCGGAACAGCTCTCCAAGTCTGCTAAAAAAAAAAAAAGGTTTTTATTTCATCTGTTATTATCATTAGCTTCCTCTACATCTAGCCAGCTACCTAAACACTAGCACTGCACTAATGTTAACTAGCTTGGTAGTTAGCTTACCTAATGTTAACTAGCTTGGTAGTTAGCTTACCTAATGTTTATTGCTAATTTAATATTGTTTACCAAACGTTGACTAGCTTTCTAGCGAATCTGGTTGATTTTATTTACACAGTATAATACTTATGCTAGCATTAGCTAGCTTGTTAGAAATATTAGCTTCAGGATAACATGCTACAACTAGACAATAATAATAATATAGTCTACCTAGGATCGGCTAGTTGCTAGTAAACATGGCTGCCATTTTTAATTCTACAATATAAGAGTTATTGCCTAAGTTATCGAACTTGGCATGCTAGTAGCATGTCTGTTGGTTGGCTAATCAGTAAGCTAACATTGCTGTGTTTTGGTAGATGGATAGAAAAAGAGGAATCTAATGTTAGTAAACTATTATATTGTGTAAATAACTTTGTTTGATATCCGTGAGAGCAGAGTATTTTTTACCATAAATACTTGTATTTACAAATATTTACCGTATTTGCCAGTCTTAGTGGAGGGCACTGTAGCTAGCTGTCTCGCTAGCTACACGTTTGAGGTTAAATATGAAGGAATCATAATTATTATAACCATGTTGATCTTTTATGAACATACTTGTAACTCTTCCCCCTAGTGATGCCTATGGAGTTGCAAATAATAACACTATTTTTAACTTATATAACGAAAAATTATGTAATCCTTTTCTTTGTAGTGGACCATATTGGCTTTTGACCTGGCAGTAAGTAAAAAATGGGTTTGATATAACCTAATAAAATGGAAGTTGTTCAAGCTTCTGTGGGTTGTAATGTTACCTGTAATATATTCTTCAAAGGCTCTTATGTATTCAGCGTCTCTGGCAGTCACGTCCATGACCATTACGTGTTCTTTTCCACAAGTATGGAGGGCTAAAATTGCTCACTGCTCTTATTTTGGGCCTGGTCTAAGAATAATGTTTATATAACCACTACTTGGCAAACGGGAAAGATCCGGTCTTTGAAAACAATCGGGAAAAAAAAAAAAAAAGTGGCAAACATCTTGGAGCTGGGAGTTCATGAATAAAACATGGTTCAATAATGGGATGTTATCGAGTGGGAGAGCAAGAGTGAGAGACACAGAAAGAGATATTAACTGTTTGTGTGGAGCTCCTGCTTTGAGAGAAGTCATGAAGACGTTCTGCTGAGACGTAGAAACGTCGTCCTGGAAGGTCGAGTGGACACGAGTGACCATGCCTTTTTAAATATTGTAGATTTTTAATTTCTTTCTTTTTCACCAATTTCCATTTCTTTTCTTTTTTTCTGTTTGATCTAAGGATAGATATTCTCTGATGCTGATTTATTTATGGTCCTCAGCACACTGTCCATTATCTCTACCTTTTAATTTAGTCAATAAAATGTGGCTGATTTTCAATATATCTCAGAGGAAAAAAAAAATATTTTTTTTACTCTGATGACTCATACCTCAGTCTGGAAGCTTATACACTGTGGCTATTTTGGTTTATTGTGTTTATATTCATTGGTACTGACATTCCCTTCCACATATTCAGTATGTATGTATATAATATCGTACAGAATAATAAGCGATAATTAAATAATCAAGCAAGGAATTTCATTAGGGATTAGTCAGGTCTGTAAGGTCACTGTAGATAACCCCTCCCCTTCCTTTCACACATCTGGAAAACAGCGGAGGTCACAGAGTGAGTGTGTGTGTTGCTGCAGAACATTCAACCTCTTACCAGTTAACACATAGTTTGTGCTTTTATTTGACTTTTTTTTAGCATTTTAAATATAGTGATATAACTTTTGCTTTAAAGCTTGTGGACAGTCAGGTGGGTTTTGTTTTGTTTTTTCAAAATATAATGTTTTTTTTTTGTTTGTTTGTTTTTTTTAAATCCTTTGCACAATGTATAGCATAGCCCCCATAGATACATTTAATACCTTTTTCATAGCCTTCAATTTGCACAATGTTTGAAGGACAACATCGGGCAGGAAAATAAAAATCAGCCTTTTAATCCAACTAATCGATTAGTTAGTCGAGAAGAAACAATCGACAGATTAATCGATTATCAAAATAATCGTTAGTTGCAGCCCTAATATAATACCATTCTCATACATACACCGATCAGCCATAACATTAAAACCAGTGACAGGTGAAGTGAGTAGAATTGATTATCTCATTATAGTGGCACCTCTTTAGGGGGTGGGATATATTTATTAGGCAGCGAGTGAACAGTCAGTTCTCGAAGTTGATGTGCTGGAAGCAGGAAAAATGGGCAAGCGTAAGGTTCTGAGCGACTTTGACAAGGGCTAAACTGTGATGTCGAGACGACTGTGTCAGAGCATGTCCAAAATGGCAGGTCTTGTGGGGTGTTCCCGGTATTCAGTGGTTAGTACCTACCAAAAGTGGTCCAAGGAAGGACAACCGGTGAGGGTCATGAGTGCCCAAGGCTCATTGATGCACTCGGGAGGATCTACACAATATTAGGCAGGTGGTTTTAATGTTATAGCTGATCGTTGTATACTCAATAATGGCTGGTTGTGATGTTAAACGTGAGGCTAAAATCGAGATTTTTTGGTGGATCCATTTAGCGGATCTATTCGAACAGATTCTGTGGACTATATGACGATTGCTTATATCTTTATCAAATTCATAAACTTCTAGTTCCTTCAACCTTGACCTCGACCCGAATCTTTTCAGACAGCAGCTGATCGTGTGTCAAGTCACCACTTTCACACCCACATCACAGATAACTTCAAGCTAATTAGCCTGTCACATCCTGTCTCAGAAAAGCTCTGTTAAGAACACTAGTATTTTTTCCTGTCACACGTTCACATAAATACAATGAGCATAAATGGCTGTGTCATTAATCTAATGGCTAGCCACCCTTTATAATAAACGATACGGTCATGTTGGACGACAGAGAGTGAGCCGTAACACTGATACTCTGCTCAGGCTTTTTGATGGACTGCATTACATACAGTAATCGGTCACCATCGTAATAAAAGTGACACCACAGAAAGACGGACTGAAATGAAAAGCTTCATTTGGCGATGAGACAATTGGGCAAAACGCAAACAATATTTTATGGCCCAAAACAATTTTTATTCTATTATGAATAAAAATAAGCAATACAATATTTCTCAAAAATAATACATTGTCATTGTTCACTACTTTAAAAGGCAATGAGAGCAATGATAATGCATAATGTCACTGAACCTGGCAGTTTAGTGCAGGTAACGGTGTCATGAATTCCAAGGCAGGTGGATGTAAGTGCAAAAAAAGGCGTGCACTATCGTCCAGAGTTCGCAAGTTTGAATCACGACAATGCCACAGTCATCCAAGAGAGCAAATTTGCCTTTGCACTCTTTGTGAGAGGAATGGCATACTCTCTCTCCCCTGTCAATCACAGCGACACTAGCGTATTATGGGCATCTGGGAACTCATGTATGTGAAAGAGGGTAGACAGCCTCCATGTGTGAGCCTCCTGAGCAGTTGAGGTTGGTTTAATTGGTAGCTGTTGTATGAATGAGAGTTGGCTAGTGGGTGGAAAATGGCCAAGACCAAATCTGGGAGAAAATGGAGGGGAAAAAAACAACCTAAATCCTCATACAGAGTAATCTGGGTCTAAAGACATGGGGAAAAGCAAACAATGGTCAATAGCCGGAGATCAATCAGAAATAACGTAAAGTATTGTACTCGGAAAACAGGAAGTAGGCTCCTGGATTGGTGGAAAACCTGTGCTGTAAGGTTTTATGTATAAATTGAAAGGGTTCTCTCAGAGGGACCACCTGAACAACCCTTTATAGTTCTAGATGTAATCTTTTATTTCCCCAAACAATGTATCATTACCGTCAGTAACACTAAAAACATAACTAATAACTGTAATAACTAATAACAATAACTAATTATTATTATGAGTCTTTATTGGTCACATATACATTACAGTGAAATTGTTTTTCTTCATATACCCCAGCATGTTAGGAAGTTGGGGTCAGAGCACAGGGTCAGCCATGATACAGCACCCCTGGAGCAGAGAGGGTTAAGGGCTTTGCTCAAGGGTCCAACAGTGGTAGCTTGGCAGTGCTGGGGCTTGATCCCCTGACCTTCTGATCAGTAACCCAGAGCCTTGCAGTGCTGGGGCTTGAACCCCCGACCTTCCGATCAGTAACTCAGAGTCATGCAGTGCTGGGGCTTGAACCCCCGACCTTCCAATCAGTAACCTAGAGCCTGGCAGTGCTGGAATTTGAACCCCCGACCTTCCAATCAGTAACCTAGAGCCTGGCAGTGCTGGAGCTTGAACCCCCAACCTTCCGATCAGTAACCCAGAGCCTGGCAGTGCTGTGGCTTGAACCCGCAACCTTCTGATCAGTAACCCAGAGCCTTGCAGTGCTGGGGCTTGAACCCCCGACCTTCTGATCAGTAACCCAGAGCCTTGCAGTGCTGGGGCTTGAACCCCCGACCTTCCGATCAGTAACTCAGAGCCATGCAGTGCTGGGGCTTGAACCCCCGACCTTCCAATCAGTAACCTAGATCCTGGCAGTGCTGGAGCTTGAACCCCCGACCTTCCAATCAGTAACCTAGAGCCTGGCAGTGCTGGAGCTTGAACCCCCGACCTTCCGATCAGTAACCCAGAGCCTGGCAGTGCTGGGGCTTGAACCCCCGACCTTCCGATCAGTAACCCAGTGTTCTGAGTTACTGCCTTCATCTGATCTCCTGGTTTTACCACTATAAACACTTCATTACAGCCTTTTAGACAGATAGAGGACGGATTTCCAAAACCTTGCAGTGTGTTGCACAATGAACCAAAGTATGTGATGTACTGAATAATGAACCTTCCCCTATTTGTATATTTCCATAGTTGGGCATTACCAGTCCAGACCAGGCCTCGTGAAAGGTTGATTAAATACTAGAAAGAACTCTCTTGCTAATATCCACTCCCACCTGCTTCTCCTGCTTCGCTCGGTGCTTTAACTGATGATGACTTTGCAAGTACTACATAAATAACTGGGCCAATAACTTTTATAGCCAGTGAAACGAGAGAAAAGAAGACAGGTGTGATAGTGAACAGAAAAGGAGCGTCTGAATCAGGTAATAACCCGTTCTCTACACAAAAAGAACTGAACCTACTTTGAACGGTTGCAACACGACCCATCTGTAGTCAACATGTTCTATTATTTATTTCCACACCTCTGTTTTTCATCAGTGGGTTTAAATATGTGGTATATTTCCCCAGGGGGGTTATGCATGGTGAGATGTGTATTATATCCTTTTAATTTAACTGTCTGTCTGGTCTTTCAGCTTGATTGTGGGATGATGTTTATTTGTCCTATTTAATCACATCATATATATATATATATTGTAAATACTAGACAAAGAACGTCCTTACGCATTACACATTTGGGGAGCTGACTGTCAAACACAGTGCAATTTACACAACATGTATTGCAGGTAATTAAACTGGATTGTGACTCAGATAAACAAATTTTCTCTCCTACAAATGAAAAATAGATTTGTATATAGAAAATGTAACAAAGGCTACGTTTACACGCACAGATTTGTCAGTTTGAGTGACTGGGTGTAACGGTTGTTCTGTTTATATGCACCATAAACTTACTAATCTGTTGAAAGTCTCAATTTCGACATACACACCTACGGTACCCTCCACTAATATTGGCACCCTTTGGTAAATATGAGCAAAGAAGGCTGTGAAAAAGTGTTTTTTCATTGTTTAACCTTTTGATCTTTTGTTCAAAAAATACTCTGCTCTCATGGATATCAAACAATTGCAAACACAACACAGGATTATCCAAAAAATATATCTTTATTAAATATAGATGTGCAACAATTATTGCCACCCCTGTTAATTAATGTGAGTAAAATATATTTGAAGTATATTCTCATTGATATTTTACAGTTTTTTTTTAGCATACCTGGGTGAGTAGGAACAGGAAATTGTTCAACCATGACTTCCTGTTTGACGGGTATAAAAATGAGGTAACACATAGGCAAAATTCCCTTAGTCATTCATAACAATGGGTAAGACCGAGGAATATAGCTGTGATGTGCGGCAAAAGGTTGTTGAGCT